>APFE030286720.1:100393-121281 GCA_000404065.3 Pinus taeda | reverse complement strand
TTATATATTACGGAGCAATGGAACACATAAAATATTGCAGAAATCTAAACACAGAAAACGCATAAACAAGAGAGACACAGATATACGTGGTTCACCCAGTTTGGGCTACGTCCACCCCGAATAGCCAGTCCTTCCTTTCTATTATCCAGCAAAATGAAGAGACGCAACCTACAACAGATCCGTTGTAATATCCTCTGTTTTCTCTCACAGTATCACCTCTCTGCTTCTCGCTCAGAGAATACACATCTATTACACAACCTCAAATACAATGCCCTCATACAAAGAGAGGGGTTGCCTTCTAGGGCAAAAAAAACCCTAAACTAAACATAAGTTCTACCGTCAGATCATCCGCCTAATGAACAGCCTAGATTGACTAGAAATTACTATACTTTTACAAGGCAATTTTACATTTGTTTTTAGCTTCGGGGGCGCTTCCCCCGAAGCCCTTGTCGGGGGACCGCTGGCCCCCGGACCCCCCAGCCAAGGGGGATCGACCCCCCTGGATCCCCGCGGGGGAGACAAGTCCCCCCTGCGTGGAGGGGTGTACAAACTTCCGGGGTATACATCTAGCTAAAACAAAGACCTTTAAACAATCATGCTCCATACTCAACAGGTTCATTCGGCTTAATATCTCCATCACGTATACCCTACCATAATTCATTGTAAATGAGAGTGCTTTCGATGAGACGGTGCCATGTTTTATAAGATTTTGTGCCTTCAAGTTTGTTGGTATCAGAAAACAAATTAATCAACTTAGACATTGTAGCGTTGAAGCTTCGCACCAAGAATTAGAACAAAAATGTCAAGATGGACAACACAACACACCATGCAAAAAACACGATCTATCGGGGCTTGGCCTTGACCCTCGTATAGTCATTGAAGCAGGAGAAAAATGACTGAGCTTTGCACTTGGCTCTAGTCAATTTCTCAAAAATTACAAGGTAACTTTCAAAATTTGACTTTTACAGTGATGCTTTTACAAAACTTGGTAAAAAAAAAGTTACCCCCCCTCAAAGTAAAATTACTTTGAGCTACACTTATCCCCTTTAAAAAATTACAAATAAAATCCCCTTATTACTCCAAAAAGTTACAAATCACCTTATTACTCCACAAACCATAAATTCCAAAATTAAAAAATCACCAGATTTCTCCAAAAAAAAAAATATAATATTCCTTATCTCTCCACAAAAATTACAAACAACCGAAAAACCTTATCACTCCATTAACATTACAAAATTAAAAAATATTTCTTATTGGTGGCAAGCTGGCTCACGCTGGCTTGTTGCTGGCAGGCTGGCTCACACTGGCTTGACGTTGGGTTTGTTGGCTTTCTAATTTATTTTGTAGACCTTGTGCATGCTATCCCCGTAAATTTCTTGCAAAATAAATTGAAACAATCTGGAGGATCGAATTTATTTGAAAATAAGTTCTCAGTATTCACAACTGGTAGTTTGTAATATCTGGAGATTTCATTCCCCACATAGATTTCTAACATGGTCTCCAAGTTAAAATATAAACTCTATACAAACACACTAAATAGAAACTTCAAACCCAGTCAAGTCTTTACATGTCAATACATACCATCGTAATTATTTAGGGTACAACCTCTATAACCTTAAGAGGGCCCTTTTGGGGAGCGTAAGTAATTATTGTGTTCATTTACGACGTGAACTCACCACGCTTCAAGTCCTTCCTTGCTCAATTCCATAGTGCTCTCCAATCTGATCTACAAACTCAATTCTTGAACGCAGTAAAAAGATTTGAAGGTGGATATATACCACTGATAAGTTTGATTAACTCCTTCATCTTTTCACGCACTCGCGCTTTCTCAATGTTGTGCCCTGACTTCTACAAATGCAAGACAGTCCATCGTAAAAGAATATCTACTACTATTTCTATCATCTCCTTGATATGAGAAGGTATTGCCTTCTGCAACAAGTCCATACCATCAACATGCTTCTTCGAGTCTGAACTCAATACACTGAGCGACGCTTTACATCTTCCCTAAAATGCTTCATGACATAATTCTCTAGCTCTTGAATCAACAGATTATGGGAACTGGTCCGTCTTCACACAGCGAAGCTTTTCGGAGAGCAATTGATCATCGGAGTGAATTCTCAGAAAAAGGAGGTGGCCAGCTTTACATTTCCCAGGTAGATGGTTAACTCGAATCTTTAATGTCACAGACCACTTCGCTCTTCATATCCATAAAGAGGCTGTAATTCTGGGTTCTCAGGATTTAGAAGATTGGCCATTGAATCGCCCTTGCCGTCTTAAGGAAAAGGTCAAGCATGAAAATAAGTGGGCTAGATCTGACTGTGGAGGATATGCTTATCATGGCTGAACACCATGTTGAAGTGGATTAATAACAGAAATTCAAGATACAGAGGCAAGTTTTGACAATAATAAAAAATGATTTTCAGATTTAAAAATCTAAAATCAATAATAAAATTTCTTTTCCTTTTAAACAAAAAACTGGACAATTTCCATACCAATCATTTGTTGATCAATTCAATGGAGTTTTCCAAGAACTTGAAGAGCTGGAATCTCCTCTTCACAACAACTGCATTACTGGAGCTCTGATACCACAATAATGGCAGAAGTGTCCTCAGACACGTAATTTTATTAATCAGAAAATAATACATAATTTGATTTTGCAAGAGTTTACACTTGAACATCCAAACACTCTTGCAATGAGCTATTTATAAGCTCCATGTCCTAACTACCTCTAATTATGGATCACTTATTAAATAACAAGTGTCCATTTTACAATTAAATTCTATTCAAACCAACTAGCTAACAAATCTCCTAAAATAGAGCCTAAGATACGACACATTTGGAGAGTCATATCTAGTTACAACAATATGCTAATTCTAAATAATTAAACATTCTAGAATAATAATTATTAATTTAATATTTTAAATTAATAATTATTTTATTTTAATTTTATAACCTATGATAAAATTGTATTTTTTGGATCATCTAACACATCTCAAGGAATTAGTTAAGGAATAATAAACAAATAAGGATTTATTTAATTATTCCTAAGGGATTTAGTCAAATTTAACAAAAAATAATAAGTAATTAGTGATTAATTAATTATTCTTAGAGAAAAATAAGATAAATAATGATTTATCTGTTTATTTTTCACGATTGGCTCAAATTATACAAGGAATAATAATAAAACAATGGTTTAATTAATTATTCCTACAAGAAAATCAAATAAATAGTGATTTAAGTGAACTTTTCAAAAATCATGAGAAATTAGTCAATTACGACTACCTCCCATGGAAACGGTCATACGTGAATGACTTACTTAACGCAGCTGAATCCCAAAATGATAACTAAAATAGTGATTTATTTAATTATTCTTCATGGGTTTAACTATAAATTACTTAACAAAGGTGGTTTATTAAGTAATTTCTCACAATGACAGCAATTTTACTATAGTAAAAATGGCTTTACATGGTGTACTTCGGTCCATCTAGTAAATTAGGCTAGATGATCAATATTTTGGTGATAACAACCATATTGACCAAGGTGTACCTTTTTCGTAAATAGTCAATCACAGCCTGAAAAAGGGGTAAATGTATACTGACACAATATCAATTCATTTAATTTAAAGTGTTCAAAAAGACAAGTACTCGGCGATTATTTCATGTTTCGAGAGTCCGAAAAGAGCTTAAAGAGGACTCCCGGGGGGTTCCTTTTTCGTTTGTATTTAACGAGTCTGAAAAAGAGATAAAACAAAAACTCATTGAATAAGTCAATAATAATCACTATATCCACCAGAAAGTACCTACAACTGCACAAAGATAACCACCGATCATTGATATCGAGAAAAATAATAAAATATTAATAAAAAATGGAAAAAAATAAATTGAATTTTATAAATATACCACAAGTCAAAATATTTTTACCATTTCACTGGAGTAAGTTTCAGAGTGCATTTTTACCCCTTTTTCTTCGATTTTCAGGCGAACAGTGCAGGAGATCCAGGGCATCATTTCTCGAACCGTCAGTAAAAGGTAAGAGCTCTACCTTTGCTCTTACATTTTATTACATTTTGATCCATTTATAATACATTTTTGCTTTCCAGAAGGAGGAATTTCATTTTTTAACTGCATGGGCGATCATCACGGGTTTTCTCATTGAACCCGCGATGGTTGCCCCTGAGCCAAAAGGCCCTCATGATGGCATCACCCGTTTAATAAAAGAAGATGTGATGGTTCTAGGGCAGAATTGTTTAAGGAAAAAATTCCTTTTAAAGAAAAATTTTTGGAGTTAACTCCATCGAAAAGGATCTAACTGTTGTGTAATGATGTTTTGCAGGAGATTTTAGACAACATGGTCCTAGAATGGAAGGAAAGAGGCCATGAGGTAGAAGACCACCAAGTAGCCCACAATCCAGAATGTATCAATGCTTTGAGGAACTGTGGGTTGTTGAAGTTCTTAAGGACTACAGGTCTAAGAGCTCAAAATGAACTGCTGCATTACTTGATCAGCTTATGGGATATTGATCAAGAAATATTCATCATTGGGGACCAGGAGTTGGAGTTAGAGGAAACATATATTTACTTCATCACTGGGTTGTCGAGAAGAGGAGAAAGGGTTCAACTCTTCAAGTCTCATCCTGAAGGTGAGAGCGCCAGTACTCTAGTCGTGAGACATTGCCCGAGTGCCGAGATGACAATGGGTGGGAAGATGAAGATAGCGATTGTCATAAATCTTCCCCTGAGGATGATCCTATTCACCATCACTCGCATAGCTGGGATGCAAGATTTACATGAGACTTCGAAATCCTAATTCCAGTATGTAGTAGAATACCTCACTCCAACAGTGTTCAACTCGTGTTCGGGGTTACTGGCCAATATGTGTAGACACTTCTCTATAGATCAGCTTGCTTTGATACCATGTAGAAATTCCTGCAAATTCTCTACAATCTACCTTTGAGATCTATGTAGAAAATATGACTGTAGATTAACTCAATAATGTAATATACCAAAGCAAAATACTATAATCTACTTCTACTATCAAAATTGCGGAAGCTTAAAGATCGATTTGAACCAGAGTTGAACACATATAACCAGAAGAAAAAGAATCAATGCACAATACACATGAAAAGACTTTCGGGAAAGCCTCAGCTAAAAACCCCACTATCTGTATTATCATACAAGGTGGAAATACATCAAAATTATACAAATCCTTAGCTCTCACAGCTAGCCAGCTCTCAGTACAATCCTCATGCATGCTCACAGGCAATCAAAGCTTCTCACAAGCCTTCTCCTCTACCCTCCAAGCTCCTATTTCCTTGTGTTGTTCCTCTGGAATGATCTTCTCCAACCAAGTGGAAAATTGATCTCACACCCTATATGAATTGTGCAATCCTTAAGGAACCTTAATCCTTCTACATGCATGAGTTTCCTTTATAGGAGAAAACACGCAACTAATAGTACACTATCCTTGACAGTTAGCTCAATTGGGTCTTTCTCAGAATAGACATGCATGAGTTTCTGATGAGGGAATCTTCAGTTATCTAGAGTACACTGGTTGAGTGCATGCATGCATCAACTGACTGATAACTCACAATTAGTTCCTCAAACAGTTTGGAACTAATTTAACTGGACTTTAACTCATTAAATTGAGCAAACTAATTACAACTCAAATATAACTCAATCTTATCTCCTTATTAAGGGATAATCTCCTTAATTTAAGGGATAATTGTTGCATGACTTCAGAAAGACTTCTAACTTGAATTTCTCCAACTAATTAACTTAAGATGAATTAATTAATTATTTCCAAGCAGCTGGTGAGACTAAATTCGATTTTAATTCACAATTTTAATTCAATGACAAATTAAAATTGGAATATTCTAGATTCTATTTTTATCATTTCTTGTTGCTATTTTCAACAATATGAAGAAGCAGTTGACCAAGGGTAAGCATGGAAACCTCAAATAGTTTGGCTTTGGTTCGATTTTGGTTACTTTCTTTCTGGAGCATGTGCCTCTATTTTGGTATCAGTGGACAGAGGTACCAAATCCTAATCCACAAGATCTGAGGCTAGCCAGATGGAGTGAACTCATGCCTCAAGGAGGAGGGGGTCAGCAGATGCATTTATCTTTTCATTTGGATGCGTCACCAATTGATCATTATGGACCACTACACCTATGCAGACACAGATTTTTGATGGGACCCGAATCTACCTCTGCCACCAGGTGAACAGTGGACTGATGCAGGTAAAACTTGTCTTTGGATTTTTCAATTTTTATGATTTGTTTGTGAAAGTGTAACTGAGACTGAACCTATGATAAATGTGCAGATGTTGCCCCAGAAAGGTTACCTGGCATGTCACCAATAGCATGGCGAGTAGCCCAATAGGTATTAAATGCTCCCTATGAGGAAGGAGTGGACCCCATAAGAGAAATGGAACGTAATCTACATGTGATCACTCGAGGGATTCTAGCGTACACCACTATAGATGATGTGCCATTGTGATACCAGAGGCACACAGTAGGGGTAGCTGCGAGACTTCATCGGCTGTTAGGCCGAGTGATTAGGGCAGTCTCATGTTATCGCGAGCACCATGAAAGCGCATAGTTTTTCTAGTTGTTTTTGCACATGTTGTACGATTTGAAAGCCAAGTGTGTCGGAACACTTTATTTATGAGATTTTGATGTTAAACACTCTGACAAACATATACATACATATGCATGTTTTATTTTCTACTTATGGGTCTATATATCATGATGATGTGATTGGTTTTATAAATTATGCAAATGTCTATCAAGAATATAATTTTCTAATGCATATATTAATGTATTCAAATTGCGTGGAATATGGTGATATGTGATAAAATAAAATTAAAAAATCCAGTAATCGAACACGTAGATACATACACAAAATTTGTGTATTTCTTACTAAGTAATGATTATTCAATTCTAACACAATGAGTTGTGAATCTAACCTAACAATTAATGCCAAGAGAAACTGCTTCTGACAATAGTTCAATAACTGCATTGTATTCAGCAATATTGTTAGTTGTTCGTCCTAGGAAAATACCTTGTAAATCAATCAACTTGCCATTAGTGGAGAAGAGTGCCCAAGCTGCAGAAGACAAATTATGTGTGCTACGACAAGCACCATTAGAAAAACTGACATATTGATTTGACGACATATGAAAACTGAGTGGAACACAAGGTAAGTAGAAAACACATGTCTGCAAAGCAAACAAGCACACGAAAAATTAAAAAACGCACACCAATGAATTCACAAACTAATGTACAAAAAGTGATTATATGAATTTCACGCATAATACTTTTTCAAGTACAACTCGTTGTGGGGTTGTGACAATGCATTTCCTTCGTAATCAACTAGCTCATAGGTGCCTTTTTGCAAGATGCGTAGCCCATGCCACATAGGTTCGAACTTTCCAACTCCCAACTTATCGTTAGCCTGATCATAAATGAGGACCAGGTCGCCTTCAAAAAAAGTGCTTGGAGAAACGGTTTGATCAAAATGAGCTTTGACACATTTCTTTTGGGCTTCAATTACCATCGCAGCAATGCGACTAGTCTCATCAAGCCTCTCAAGGTAGAGTAACCGCTCCTCTTCAAGCGAGGCATTAGGAAGAAGTTCGATAGCTAATTTCAGTGGAGGGATTTCACATTCAATAGAGAGTGTTGCCTCTAAACCATAAACCAACTAAAATGGAGTAAATCTTGTGGTTGTCTTAGCTGAATTCCAATAAGCCCAAAAAGTTGAGAATAGCATCAGGTGCCAATCCTTTTTGTGCTTCCTAATGGTTTGTCGAAGCATAGTAATCAGAACTTTATTAATTGCTTCGACTTGGTCATTAGCATGTGGATAGTAAGGAGTTGAGCTATCATGGCGAAGCCCCAACTGAGAAGCCAAACCTTCCATCATGTACTGACGAAAATATGATCCATGGTTAGTTACAATGGCCTGAGGGACGTCGAAATGGGATATGACATGGTTGAAGAGGAAATGAGCAGCAGTGATACAACCAAAATTATATGTGGGCACCGCCTCAGCCCATTTAGTGAAGTAGTCGACGACGACAATAATATATCCATGCCCCCTGGCCAAGCGAGGGTTACATGTCATGAAATCTATGCCCCATTTAGCAAATGGGCCAACGGTAATGACTAGGTGTAAGGGTACTGGCAGGGCACGCTACTTGCGGTTAAAATTATGACATTCATGGCACTTTTGAACAGCCAAAATGCAATTTGTAAAAATGGAAGGCAACAAATAACTGGCGTGAAGGATTTTCTAAGTAGTAGCGTAGCCTCACATATGACCACCACATGCCCCAGAGTGGCAGTCATTCAAGATTCATTCAGCCTCTTCAAGTGTTAGACATCTGCGAAGAACATAGTCAACACCAACTCGGTATAATGTATTACCAAGAATCCGATAGGGTAGGGATTGATGCCGGATGCAGCATCATTCAAATCGAGACAACTCAGATCCGAAGGTTTGGGTCTGAAGCTAAACAATAATATCTCCATACCACATGTCAAGAGTGCTAATGAGAAACAAATTTTCATCAGGAATCTGCTCAATAAAATTGGTAGAAGTGCTTGCGGAAGGAAGGGCACATATTAATTCGACAAAAACAAGTGATTTTTTTTTAGTTGGCCACAGTAAACTCCAAATCAAACTCTTGCGGGATAACAATCCATTTAGAGTATTTTCCCCCAAGCAATTGACGAGTCAAAATATAAGTCATGGGGTTGCATTCATAAATCAATGTGGTCTTCCGTAGAAGAATATAATGACGAAATATTGGAACAGCATGGACTACTTCCAAGGCAAGTTTCTCGACATGATCATATCGAGTTTCAGAGTCAAGGAGATTTTGGCTTAAATAATAAACCGCATGTTCATTACTATCGTCGTCATCCTGAACCAACACCATAGTAATGGTACTGTCAGTTGCGTCCAAGTAAAGAAAATAATCGCGTCGATAATCGGGAGGATGCAGTAAAGGAACACTAATGAGTGTGTTCTTCAAGGCATCAAAGGATTTTTTGGCAATTTCAACCCAAATGAATGGAATCCCTTTTTTAAGCGAGTGAAACCCTTGGCGAGTTCAGCGTAGTTAGGAATGAAACGACGAATAAAGTTATCCTTTCCTTGCAAACTTTGCAATTGAAGCAATGAGGTAGGAGGGTGTAAGTTTACAATAGCCTCAAATTTTAGAGGATCTATTCGGATACCTTCACAGGACACAAAGAAACCCAAGAGATGACCAAATTCTACACGAAAAATGCACTTATGTGGATTAAGATGGATGTTATAGTGTCAACATCACAAAAAGATGGATCTTAGGTGATCCGAATGGTCATGGTGCTTAGCAAAATGGGCTGGTAAGTCATCAAGATAAGGTTGAACAATGTACCGAATATCATGAAATGCATAGCACATTGCTCTCTGAAATGTAGCGCCGGTGTTTTTCAAACTGAAAGGAAGCTTCTTATAGGAAAAAGTTCCCCATGGAAAGATAAAGGTTGTCTTGTGTTCATCAGCAGGTGAGATGTTGATCTAGTTGTACCTAGAAAAACCATCCATAAAAGAAAAAATCTCACTCCCGGCACACTCGTCGATGATCTGATCGATAAACAGAGCGGGATAGTTATCTTTCAAGCATGCACGATCGATGTCGCAGTAATCAACACATCGTGCCCTGCTTTTTAGTAACAAGGACAATGTTAGACACCCAATCTGTCAATGGGATCAGATAGATGAAACCAACTTTTAAAAGCTTTTCAACTTCTACCTTAATAGCAGCAACCTTCCGCCCGCTAAAGCGGCTACTCTGGGTCTAAACTTAATAAGAGGCTCAAACCTAATGGATGGAGTAAATGGCCAACATTTTCCCAAGTCAATATAAGTTTCGGTTGGAAATTGAAATCTAGTGCCATTTGTTGGATATTGACCTTGAGTGGGGGGGCGTTGGTGTCGACCTGCCGGGGGCATCCTCTCCTTATCAGTCGAGCAACTAAAGTTCCTACCGACAATGTGGTAGAGGGATTTTTAGGTTTCATTGATGTATTTCATCCTAAGGACCAACAGATCAACTACAATGCCTTTACTGGACATCAAGCCCAAGCTGAATATGGTTGCTTTGACCATCTCTCGTTGCTTGGTCAACAGAATCTGGATTTGGATCTCAATCTCCTACTGCTAAGTGAATAAAAAGGGAAACGACTTGTTTCATTTCCTATTATTTATTATCACGCTTTTATGTATGGGAGGGTCTTATTTCCTTTCCTTTCACACACTTCCACTCATTATGGCTCTTTCTATGCTTTATGGCCCTACTAGCCAGCCTGTTGTTGCGCCTCCTTGTTGGCGAAATGATCCAAAGAGGAGAAAGAAAGACCAAAATGCTTCCCCCTACCCCATTCATTGACAAACTGTCTTTGCACCAAGATATGTGGGTATTTCATGCACCATAATAGCTGGATCAATACCGGGAATTTCCTCATATGATCATGCGAAGACATCGTGAAATTATTTGAGAAGTTCGGTGTAAACCCTGATCTCATCTTGAGAAGAGGAAACCCCAATATAAACATTCTCAACAATTCCAGGTTTAATGGAAATGTCGAGAGGCATGGTGGCAAAAATATTTCCCATATAACCCTCAGACATAAATTTGTGCACCAAAACAGGCATTTGAAGTGGATGCTTTGGGTTATGAGAAATGAAGGCTTCAAGGCATGAAGCAATCTCACTCAAGATGGGAAGAAACGAATAACAATGATGAATATCGTTCCAAGGAGTTTCGTCAAGAGACATCACCTCAAAAATACTCTCATCGATGGGGAATGTCTCATTCAAAGGATCCGGGGAATCCCAATAACCAAGCCAAGTAGATTGCACATAGTATCCAAGTTCATACTGAAAATAGCATGACTTTCTGAAGCAACCTTTGAAGCCGAGACAATTTCTTGATAAGCTTGTTCTAACGGACTTAACGACATAGAATCACCAAACGAATCAATCTGATCTGGAGAAGGAATAATCCAAGGCTCTATAGAAATAGAAATCATATTGATCGAAGTGATATTCGAAGGTGGGAGAGAAAAATTACCCATTAAAGTAGAATCTTTAAAAAGACCTACCCCCACGCTCTCATATGGAACTTCGGTATTACCCACATATGGGACATTATCATTCGACGTACCAGAAGAGAAAAAAGAGAGTTGGTCGACGGTGACAATTTTTCCTTCATGAGGAAAACAAAGCACCCGGAACAAAGAAGAAACCACATAAAACATAGCATGGGTCCAACTTCGCCCAAGAAGAAGGTTGTAATTGAGACTTTCATCTACAAATTCCACTTATAGCTCAACAATATTTCCTTCCAACGTCATAGGCAAATTTGTGAGAATACTATATGGATGGGAACTTATGCCATCAAAGGCCTCCAAAGTGTTTAGGGATTGGTTAAGGGGAGGAGAGCCAATGGCCTTAACATGAAATAGACATGATGCATGTAGAGAACCTTCATCAATGAAAGCTTGATGTACTGGCTTTCGTTTTATAATAACTTGAATCAGAAAAGCAATATGATGAGGAAGACGAGGAACATGGTTTTCAAGATCAAAAGTAATTAAACTCGAATCGGTAGGATCAATGGTTCCTATAGAAGACAACAATGATTTCCACTACATGGGACATGTTTGGAGAACTTCCAAAGCAGACATCATTGAAGGCGCTTGAACTAGACCTTCGACTATATTATAATGTTGTGCAGCTCTAGCATTCGGATTATAGGATGATTTCCGAAGCACACCTTTGGGAGGTGGTCGGATCATAGATTCATTGTTAGGTCGCTCAATATGGAGCGGACCAGAACTGGATGGAGTGGAAGTAGAAGGTATATCAGTGACTTCTTTCTCCATTGTCTTCTTTTGAAGGGTTTGATAGACTTTCGATCGAGTAGATATAGAAATAGGCGATGAACCTTGCATCATGAAAACTTGAGAACCAGATGAGGCAGAGGATTGTGGTTGGTCTACCAACTGAGTCTGCAGAGACAGAAATGGTTCTTTCAAAAAAGTCGAATTCCCTTTCAATAAAAGGTTAACTTCAACATGTTGGGGACAATCCTTGGTATAATGGTCTTCCTCACAAATGAGGCAAGGATATTTCGACTTTCGTTTGGAAGCACCATCAGTGGATGATTTGGGAGGATCCTGTTTCGGGGTATCAGATTTGGCATTTCCCTTACCCTTTTTCTTATATTTCGAGGTTTTATCTATCACAGTAGACTGGACGACATGGAGTTCTGAAGTTTTACCAAGGTTTGATGAATTTTCGAAGGATGATTGGAACTAGCGTCTGAAACAGATTTTTGCTTCGAAGAAGTCTTAGTGGAAGTCTAAGACACTAATCCAATTAACCATAAACATGTGGTACATTAGGAGACTCTGAAGATGTTGGATCCGAAGATGGTCTTGGATCATCAGGCAACATCTCATATAGCTTGCCAGATTGATACTGAGCACGAGCAATAGCCTGGTCCTTGGTAACACATCCACCCATTGCTATATCTACAGAAATTTTGTTTACTAATGATTCGGTGAACCATTCAGTTAACAACTCATCAGAAATTTCGAATTTGATGAGGCGATGTCGATGTCTCCATTCAAGGATATGGTCGGAAATATGGGTCGTAGTATCTTGCATTAGATATGTGAGCAAATGAGTGTCAGTTTCATACTGAACTAGAAATTGGAAGTGGGTGAGGAAGGCCATAGCCAAAGAGTTAAATTCAGCATAGGTAGCTCGAAGTAACTTGATATACCATTTTGCGGCAGCACGTGTTAAGGTTCTCTGAATGAGGCAGAGACAAATAGAATCGTCAACATAAGAATTTGAAGAACACCATAAGTGATATGTCATCACATGGGCCTGAGGGTCCCCTTTAGGTTTTCCTTCAAACTTAGGTCAATTGCTCGAAATTTTAGTAGGAACTGGAGGCCAGTAAGGTGAATGAAAAATGGGATCATTAGTAAGCCTCCAGATGTCAGGCAGTTCCAACATAGCTAAAAATGGCAATTGTGGATTAAAGGGCATGTAAGGCCTTTGAGGAGGCCCAACCTATGGATTCCAACCTTGCTGGTAAGGATTCTTCCCCCACAACGAAAGATTTTTACCATAGGGCATTGATTTTGCCCCCACTGAGGGGTACATTAACCATAGGGTGGATTCTGTCCAGGGTAGGTTTGATATTGACCTACCATAGGCTAATGATAAGCATTCTATATGACATATGGATTGTAAGGTTGTTGCACCTGTTGACCCTGGATATGAAGAGATTGGCCCTGCTGCTGCAGGGGTTGACTTTGTGTCTGTAATGTTTGACCTTGTTGATATACAAGTTGAGCTTGTTGCTGCAAAGGTTGACCTTGCTGCTGCAAAGGTTGACCTTGTTGCTACAAAGGTTTGCCTTGTTGTTGCAAAGATTGGCCTTGCAAATACAAGGGTTGAGTGGGGTGTTGAAAAAACTATGTTTGTTGTTGCAAAAGTTGTTGATACTGCTGCAAAGGTTTCCCCTGCTAGTGCAAAGGTTGCCCTTGCTGTTGTAACGATTTCCCTTGCTGCTATAATGGTTGCCCTTGCTGCTATAACAGTTGCCCTTGCTGCTATAACAGTTGCCCTTGCTGCTGCAAGGGTTGTTGGATAGTTCCTTGAGGATACCCTAAGGGTATTGGTAGTTTCCGAATTGGATCTGACCATATCCACCATGAATAGTGGATTGACCATGTTGAACTGTGGCAAGAAGAATATTCCATTTTTAATTTGTCCTTGAAATAAAATTGAGAATTAAAATTCGAATTTAGTCTCACCAATTGTTTGAAAAATAATTAATTAATTCATCTTGAGTTAATTAGTTGGAGAAATTCAAGCTAGAAGTCTTTGTGAAGTCATGCAATTGTTATCCCTTTGATTGAGGAAGTTATCCCTTAATTAAGGAGATAAGGATGAGTTGTATTTGAGTTGTAATTAGTTAGCTCAGTTAACTGAGTTAAGTCTAGTTAAATTAGTTCCAAACAGTTGGAGGAACTAATTGTGAGTTTAGTCAGTTAATGCATGCATGCATGAAACTAATGTACTCCAGATAACTGAATATTCTCTCATAAATAACTCATGCATGTCAGTTCAAACAAAGACCCAATTGAGATTAAAGAAAGGGACATTGTACTATCATTTGGAGGAATTTTCCTATAAAGGAAACTCATCCATGCAGAAGGAAGAAGGTTCCTTGAGATTTGCGCAGTTTTACAATGTGTGAGATCAGTGTCACACAAGGTTATAGCTGGAGCACCCAAGGAAAAATTGTGCAAGGAAATAGGAGGCTTGAAGGACAGAGGAGAAGGCATATGTGTTGTCTATTCTGTCTATGAGCAGCAGTGAGGGATTGTACTGAGAGCTGGATATCTTGAGAGCTAAAGCTTTGTGTAATCCTGAGATATTTCCACTTGTATGATAATATAGATAGCGGGGTTTTTAGTTGAGGCTTTCCCCTGAGTATTCTTTTGTGTTTCATGTGTATTTATTCTTCTTCTTTGTTATATGTTTTCTGCTTGATCTTGCTCAAATCGATTAAGCTTCCGCAAGTTTGATTGTAGAAGTAGATTAAGAATTTTGCTTTAGTTATATTGCATAATCAAGTTAATCTACAGTGGGAATTTCTACATGGTATCAGAGCAAAGGTGATCAAAGCTGTGAACAGTATACTAAGAAAGGAAATTCAAAGTTTGAAGTTTGGGATTGAAGGTACAAATCGAATTCATCTCATACTTCAGGTTGGTCAATGCGTTCTATGGCTTGAACTCGAGTATGCCTTGGATAGCAGCTCGAATTACATAGCATGGAAAGATCGCATGGAAGTGGTATTAGAAGACAATGGTTTGAAGGATTTCATTGATCAAGAAATCCCCAAGCCAGCTGCAGCTAATGCACAAGAATTAGCTAAATGGAAGAAGTGTGTGGCGAAGGCGAGGAGGATTCTTTTAGAGGGAGTTCGAGACCATATTTTCTTAAGTCTCCATGGGAAGGAGACTAGATTTTCAATGTGGAAGACATTGAAGTACCTATATCAGAATAGCAGCGACCAAAGGAAGCTGGTGCTCAAGGAAAAGCTTCGGAAAATCAAGTGTGAAAAGGGCGGCACTATTTCTACATATTTGAACAAGCTAGCCACTTGCAGAGATGAGCTTGGTAGTGTAGGAATAACGACAACCGATGATGATATGGTGAGCCTTGCTCTCCTTGGTCTTCCAAAGAGCTGGAATAACTACCAAGACTTAGTGAATGGAAGAGAGAAACTTCCATATTGGGAACAACTGTGGTCGGATCTGATGCAGGAGGAGCACTAGAGATGGTTCTTCATCTAAACATGATGATGAAGAAAATCTAGCCGTAGCCAGTAAGGCAAGGAAAGGGAAAGGGAAGGCTTCCCTTTCCAAATCAAGTTCTTCTCATGGTGGGAAGAAGATTGACAAATCTAAATTGAGATGCTTTAATTGTCATGAGGTGGGCCATTATGCAACTAATTGTCCATTGAAGAAATCCAAGAAGGGATCCTCGAAAGGATCAGAAGGTGAGGCACTGGCCTCTCAATTCGAATTGGATTTTACCCTTACCGCATGCATGGTTTCATCGATGGTGGGTTGTGTTTGGTATCAGGACAGTGGAGCCTCATTCCACATGACCGACGATAAAATTTTATTCAATACCTTGGAGGAGAAAGACCTCAAGATGTGCATAGAGATGGGCAATTATGGAAAGTATTGTGTTTCAGGAGAAGGCACGGTTGTTTTTCAGAGGGAGCATGGAGCTCCTCTCACCCTGAATGATGTAAAGTATGTACCTGGACAGAAGAAGAACTTCGTATCGGTCACGATGTTGGAAGACAAAGGCTATGATGTAGTCTTCAGTAAAGGAAAGGCATTCATGAGACACATAGCCATGGGTCAGACCAAGAGGATTAGGATTCGAGTGAAGAATCTCTACAAGCTAGAGGTAGATGATTGTGTTGCATTGAGTTCGAAAGTAGAATTGGTGCAAAGCCAAGACATTGGCGAGTTATGGCATAGGCAGTTGGGCCACTTGCATCATGGGGCCTTGAAGATAATGCAGCATATTTCTATTGGACTTCCCAAAGGTAAACTTGAGCAAGTAGACACATGCAAAGGTTGTACCTTGGGAAAGTATGCCAAGTCTTCCTTTCATGATTGAGATAGTTGAGCTGAAGCAATCTTGGAGTGAGTTCATACAGATGTATGTGGACCATTCTCAATAGCCTCACCGTGAAACAAAGGTATTATGTGATTTTCATTTATGATTTTTCTCGTAAATGCTCGATCTATTTCATGCAGAAGAAGGATCAAACCTTCTCAAAGTTTTGTGAGTTCAAAGCTTTGGTTGAGAAAGAATCAGGGAAGAAGATCAGGGCCTTGAGAAGCGACAATGGTGGAGAGTATGTCTCTTAAGAGCTTAAGGGATTCTGTGCTATATAAGGAATTAAACGGGAGTTGACGGTACCTCATAAACCACAGCAAAATGGGGTGGCCGAGAGGAAGAACAGAACGATTGTGGGGGCAGCGCGGGTGGTGCTACATGACCAAGGCCTACCACTAAATTTGTGGGATGAGGCATGCAACATAGCGGTCTATTTGCAGTATAGAAGCCCGCATCACATACTTGGGATGAAGACACTAGAGGAAGCTTTCTCCGGGAAGAGACCAGATGTGGGTCACTTCAGGATCTTTGGTTCATCGGTGTATTTCCATGTTGCCAAGGATGCCCAGAAGAAACTTGAGTCGACAATAGAGTTGGGGATACTTGTGGAGTACATTGATACGCCCCACAACTATCGGGTGTATTTGCCTACCAGTCGAAGGACAGTGGTTCACAGAGATCTTAAGTTTGATGAGCAGAAGGCCATGCGTGTTTCCCTTGAGAGGGAGCTCCAACTACAGTCAGTGGAGGAAATTTTGGTTCCTAAGGAGGAGGAGCCTCAGACTGATGCAGATTAGGTGCATGCAGAGGTTCCAGGATTGGAGACATCCACTCAAGCAGAGTCTTCCAGAGAGGGGCGGAAGCACACGAGAGAAGCTGACAGATTGTTGTCAAATGCGAGAGAGAATGTGGGAGAACCATCTTCTTAGCACAGACAGAGGAGGTCACCTGATAGGTACACTAGATACATGGCCCTTGTTGGGGAATGTTTTGAGACCGAGCCATCTTCCTTTGAATAAGCAGTGCAGCAGTCGATTTGGGTTGATGCTATGGTGGAGGAGTATGAATCCATAGTTCGGAACAGTGTTTGGTATGTGGTTCGAAGACGGGAGAACAAGTCAGTTGTGAGTTCTCGTTGGCTTTACAAGGTAAAGCAAGCTGTTGATGGTAGTGTGGAGAAACATAAGGCAAGACCTCAAGATGTGCATAGAGATGGGAAATTATGGAAAGTATTGTGTTTCAGGAGAAGGCACGGTTGTTTTTCAGAGGGAGCATGGAGCTCCTCTCACCCTGACTGATGTAAAGTATGTACCTGGACTGAAGAAGAACTTCGTATCGGTCGTGATGTTGGAAGACAAATGCTATGATGTAGTCTTCAGTAAAGGAAAGGCATTCATGAGACACATAGCCACGGATCAGACCAAGAGGATTAGGATTCGAGTGAAGAATCTCTACAAGCTAGAGGTAGATGACTGTGTTGCATTGAGTTCGAAAGCAGAATTGGTGCAAAGCCAAGACATTGGTGAGTTATGGCATAGGCAGTTGGGCCACTTGCATCATGGGGCCTTGAAGATAATGCAGCAGATTTCTATTGGACTTCCCAAAGGTAAACTTGAGCAAGTAGACACATGCAAAGGTTGTACCTTGGGAAAGTACGCCTAGTCTTCCTTTCATGATCGAGATAGTTGAGCTGAAGCAATCTTGGAACGAGTTCATACAGATGTATGTGGACCATTCTCGATAGCCTCACCGTGAAACAAAGGTATTATGTGATTTTCATTGATGATTTTTCTCGTAAATGCTCGATCTATTTCATGCAGAAGAAGGATCAAACCTTCTCAAAGTTTTGTGAGTTCAAAGCTTTGGTTGAGAAAGAATAAGGGAAGAAGATCAGGGCCTTGAGAAGTGACAATGGTGGAGAGTATGTCTCGTAAGAGCTTAAGGGCTTCTGTGCTATAGAAGGAATTAAACGGGAGTTGACGGCACCTCATAAACCACAGCAAAATGGGGTGGCCGAGAGGAAGAACAGAATGATTGTGGGGGCAGCGCGGGTGGTGCTACATGACCAAGGCCTACCACTAAATTTGTGGGCTGAGGCATGCAACATAGCGGTCTATTTGCAGTATAGAAGCCCACATCACATACTTGGGATGAAGACACTAGAGGAAGCTTTCTCCGGGAAGAGACCAGATGTGGGTCACTTTAGGATCTTTGGTTCATCGGTGTATTTCTATGTTGCCAAGGATGCCCAGAAGAAACTTGAGCCGACAATAGAGTTGGGGATACTTGTGGAGTACATTGATACGCCCCACAACTATCGGGTGTATTTGCCTACCAGTCGAAGGACAGTGGTTCACAGAGATCTTAAGTTTGATGAGCAGAAGGCCATGCGAGTTTCCCTTGAGAGGGAGCTCCAACTACAGTCAGTGGAGGAACTTTTGGTTCCTAAGGAGGAGGAGCCTCAGACTGATGCGGATTAGGTGCATGCAGAGGTTCCAGGATTGGAGACATCCACTCAAGCAGAGTCTTCCAGAGAGGGGCGGAAGCACAAGAGAGAAGCTGACAGAGGAGGTCACCTGATAGGTACACTAGATACATGGCCCTTGTTGGGGAATGTTTTGAGACCGAGCCATCTTCCTTTGAATAAGCAGTGCAGCAGCTGATTTGGGTTCATGCTATGGTGGAGGAGTATGAATCCATAGTTCGGAACAGTGTTTGGTATGTGGTTCGAAGACGGGAGAACAAGTCAGTTGTGAGTTCTCGTTGGCTTTACAAGGTAAAGCAAGCTGTTGATGGTAGTGTGGAGAAACATAAGGCAAGATTCATTGCCCGTGGTTTCTCACAAGTCGAGGGGATCGACTATGATGAAACTTTTTCTCCTGTAGCAAGGTACTCATCCATCAGATCGATGTTAACACTATCAGCACAGATGGGTTGGAAGATCCATCAAATGGATGTGATGACTGCATTCCTCAATGGCAAGATTGAGGAAGAAGTGTACATAGAGCGGTCGGAAGGTTTTGAGACCTTCAATTGTGAGTTGCATGTGTGCCAACTCAAGAGAGATTTGTATGGGTTGAAGCAAGCACCTCATGCTTGGTACACCAGGATCGACAACTACTTCACCGGGTTGGGCCTCACAAAGAGTGAAGTGAATGCGAACCTGTACCACATCATGGTAGAAGGTAAGTAGTTGATCATTGTTCTTTATGTTGAAGATCTGATATCGACAGGTGATGATCAATTGATCATGTCTTGCAAGGAGTACCTTGCAAGAGAATTCGAGATGAAAGACATGGGTATTATGCACTATTTCCTTGGCATGGAAGTGTGGAAAAAGGATGGGGAGTTGTTTGTGTCTCAAGGCAAGTATGCAAATGAGATACTTAGGAGATTCCACATGCAGAAGTGCAAGCCCATGCAAACTCCTCTAGTAGGTAACTGGAGGAAGGAGGATGCTACTTCAGGAGAAGTAGTAGAAGATATTGTGTATCGATAGCTTGTGGGTTCACTGATGTACTTAGTGAACACATGACCAGATTTGTGCTATGCGATGAACCAGCTAATTCAAGCTATGGTTCAGCCTACCAAGATGTTTTGGAAGGTAGCTAAGCATGTTTTGAGATACCTCAAAGGCACATCTCATTATAGATTATGGTACAGATGGAAAAAGGGAGTGAAGCTACAGGGCTTCACAGATGCAGATTGGGCAGGGAGTCCATCATATCGGAAGAGCACATCAGGAGGAATTTTCAACCTTGGGTCAGTTGTAGTTTCTTGGTACAACAAGAAACAGAGGTCAATTGCACTCAGCTCAGTAGAGGATGAATATGTGGCTGCAAGTCAAGCAGCATGTGAGGCCATTTGGATGTGGAAAATTCTAGTTGGTTTGTTTGATCAGAGGATGGATCCAATTGTGATCTATTGTGATAATCAAAGTTGCATCAAACTCTGTGAGAATTCAGTATTTCATGACAGGTCCAATCACATCGACATTCGGTATCATCATCTGAGAGACTATGTGGCGAGGAGGATCATGTTGTTGCAGTATATTTCGACCGAGGAGCAAGATGCTAACATTTTGACTAAGGCATTTTCAAAGTGTAAATTCGAGTTTCAGAGAGACAGGATCGGGGTGGCAGATAATCCCTTTCTTGTTGAGAGGGAGTGTTGAAATGTGGCAACAAGAATATTCCAATTTTAATTTGTCCTTAAATTAAAATTGAGAATTAAAATTAGAATGTAGTCTCACCAGCTATTTGAAAAATAATTAACTAATTCATCTTGAGTTAATTAGTTGGAGAAATTAAAGCTAGAAGTCTTTGTGAAGTCATGCAATTGTTATCCCTTTGATTGAGGAAGTTATCCCTTAATTAAGGAGATAAGGATGAGTTGTATTTCAGTTGTAATTAGTTAGCTCAGTTAACTAAGTTAAGTCTAGTTAAATTAGTTCCAAACAGTTGGAGGAACTAATTGTGAGTTTAGTCAGTTAATGCATGCATGCATGAAACTAGTGTACTCCAGATAACTGAATATTCTCTCATAAATAACTCATGCATGTCAGTTCAAACAAAGACCCAATTGAGATTAAAGAAAGGGACA
>APFE030286720.1:74240-94702 GCA_000404065.3 Pinus taeda | reverse complement strand
AGGTTTACATTGAACAACCTCCAGGCTATGAAAAGAAAGGCCAAGAGCACAAAGTGTGCAGATTGAAGAAAGCTCTTTATGGGCTGAAGCAAGCACCAAGAGCATGGTACAGCAGGATAGATTCCTATCTACAAGAAAATGGATTTGAAAAGTGTGAGGGAGAACCCACCCTCTACATCAAAGAAAAATATGGTAAAGTACTAATTATTGTGTTATATGTTGATGATGTTATTTTCACAGGTAATGATGATTTCCTTATTGAAAATTTCAAAACAGTCATGAAAGAAGAATTTGAAATGTCTGACATGGGTTTGCTGAGATACTTCTTAGGAATAGAAGTAGAACAAAGTGGAAATGGGATTTTTATCTCACAGGTGAAATATGCTAATGAAGTGTTGGAAAGATTTAATATGCAGGATAGCAAAGCAGCAATCACTCCCACAGTAATGGGATTAAAACTCAGCAAAGAGGACAACAACAAGGATTTTGATCCTAGTTTGTACAAGAGCATAGTTGGCAGCCTTATGTATTTGACTTCAACTAGGCCGAATATAATGCATGCTGTTAGTTTAATTTCTAGATTCATGGAGAGGACAAAAGAAGCACATTGGCATGTAGCAAAAAGAAGTTTGAGTTATGTTAAAGGTACAAAAAGTTTTGGCATTTTATATACTACTTCAGAATGTTCAGATTTAATTAGATACACTGATAGTGATTGGGCTGGAAGTGTAGATGATCGGAAAAGCACATCCGGTTCTGTTTTTCACATGGGTTCAGGAGCCATTTCATGGGCTTCTAGGAAACAGCCTATTGTAGCATTGTCTACAGCAGAGGCAGAATATGTGGCAACTACAGCAGCAACATGTCAAGCCGTTTGGATGAGAAGAATGTTGAGGAGCTTATGCCAAGAGCAAGAAAAAAGAACTGTGATTTTTTGTGACAATAGCTCAGCTATTGCATTATCCAAGAAGTCTGTGTTTCATAAGAGAACGAAACACATTGACACAAAGTTTCACTACATCAGGGAATTGGTAAACAATGGAGAAATTGTTTTACAACATTGCAAGACTCAGGAGCAGGTTGCAGACATTCTGACCAAACCATTGGGCCAAAAAAGTTTTGAATTTTTGAGGAAATGTCTCGGTATGACTGATAACCCAACAGTTGAAATTAAAGGGGAGTGTTGAAATATAATTTCAACTGCGCATTTAATTCAGCTGAAAACCACTTGTTTCATATCGCACCCCCTTCAAGCATCAATGGTATTTTTCAAGAGGGCTCCGAATACACCGACTAGTTGACACGTGTCCACAGTACGGTTCCAAAACAGCCTATTCCTCGGAAGGTAAAGGTCGGTAAGAAGAGGCCTCTCGATATTTCCGTCAACTGTCTGATTAAATAAACAGACCTGCACCATTTAGAGTTGACGTGAAGTAATTTTTGGTTGACCGCCAGGTTTGTCAGTAAAAGGACGAGAAATTAATTTTTCACCATGATGAAGTAATAAATGAATTTATTACGATAGGTAAGTTTTGGTAAAGTCTTTAAGTTTTTTATTCACAGGAAGTATGGGCATAGGTAAATGTTTTAATTTTAATGTTTTTTATTTACAGGTGTAGTTCTAGTTTTTACGGCACAAGTAAAAACATATGTTATGTTATGTTTTTTTTAATAGCATACGAAATGTAAAAAAAACGCACAACAGTGCGAAATGAAAAAGAGGGGATTTCTTTTTACAGTAGTTTTGAGCACATGGTATACGCAGTAGCGTAAAGGAATTTTTTGTTGAATGTAAAATGTGAAGGAGAATGTTTTTACAGCAATGAATGTAAAGAAATTTTACACACAGTAGTGTAAAATTTCTAAAAGAGACAGAGTATTTTTTTTTGGAAGTTCTTGGTGAATCCCTCTGTTAAGAGGAAGAGCTTTTGTAATAGGTTGTTTTATTAATGAATACATAGTGTTTCCATGTGTGTTGAAAACTCTGTCTACTCAGAAAAATTTAGCTTCCGTGTGTTAAGATCCTATGGAAAAAACGGAGCATTGTTCACTGTTCTTTTGTGTTTGAAATTACCAGAAATTTCCAACAAGGAGTAGGTGGCATGCAGATGTCAGGAGGGAAAAATAAGAGAATGGCCATAGCTAGCGCAATGCTGAAAACCCCTTCCATTCTACTTTTAAACAAGGCCACCAATGCTTTAGATGAGGAACTAGAGAAAATTGTTCATGACACACTTGGTAAGGATTCTATTGGTCGCACTATGATGGTTGTAGATCATCGTCTATTCATTATTCAAAGAGATGATAAAATTGTTTTGATGAAAAATGGTGAAGTCATCAAATTTCGGTGGACACCAAGAATTGATTAATAACCCAAATGGGGCATATGCAGATAGATTTACTGCAGACGTAACCAAATGCCCTATCACATGGTATAACTATTTATCTTAACCTTGCATCAAATTCTCTAATTCCATATAGAGTAACTAGCCAAATCTTACATAAAAAATCACCTACTAGTTCAAATAAATTTGATAGTTCCATATCCAGCTTCAAAAAAGAAGAACTAAAATGTAATGCTGCGTTGAGATCTTCCTTCTAGATTTTGCTTGCATTGAATGTTACAGAGTGGAAGAACACTCTCATGGGATATGTAGGTTCCTTTGGATATGCTGAAACTCAAATAGATTATCCTGTCGCTGTGGCAAGCATGATTTGTACGCTTTTTCTAAAAGACGGAAACGAGACCAGATAAAGAAATTGGAACTTATTGCATTTTTGTATATCCCTTGCAATGCATGTATTTGCAATGAATTTGGTTCAAAATTAAAACCTCATAGTGGTGGGAGAGTTTCTAGCCAAAAGGATCTGCCAAAGAATTCTCTCAAAAATCCTTACATTCGAAGTTGGATGGTTTGATCTAGACCAAAATTCCAGTGGATTTCTTTGGTCAAAATTGGCCAAGGAAGCTATTCTGGTAAGTACCCAGTGCAAGTTCCATTATATTTCTTTACAACAAATATATTTAACATTTTTAAAGCCCTCCGTGTATGCAACAAATCTAGTTAAGAATTGTTTGACATTATCAAGGTCGTACGTATATGCAGGTAAGATCCTTGGCAGGAGATCATGTTGTCAAGTATTAATCACGAACGTCGTCTCTCACTATTTAGATGGTGCCAATTACTATTCAATGGTCAACATAGTCGGCTAATGTTAGTATCATCCGACGCAGCTATTATTCATCCATAGCTAGAAATGTGTATAAATTGTGATGTTTAGTAATGAATGAAACAAGCTTTCAATGTGGATTTTGTTCTCTGATATGGTATCAGAGCCAATGGTGGTCGAATTGTGGTAGCTATGTGTGAGGCCACTTGTGACGGTGAGTGTTTTGCAGAGAGCATGAGTTGTGGGAAATCACCTTAGTGAAAAGCTCTTATGGTGTGCCACTGTGTTGTAAGACAGCGTGAAGAAATTATTGTGTGAGAGTGGAGTGTTAACTAAGTGGGGTGAGAGGTGTGTTAGCTCTACAAGGGTATTGAATTGTTGCAAATAGTCTTGTTAATATAGTGGAGTTTTGTGCTTCCAAGTGCCTGCTAATCCGGTGGAGTTTTGTTATTTAGGTGAAAGCTGCAACCAAATGTGTAAGTGTCAAGCTTGCTGTGTTGCAAATATCATAGTGGTTGTCATATGTCATTTACAGATTCCAACTACATTAGAGGTTCCTCCAACCAACTAATGCAATGAAGCAAATAATTTTCATGTTGCTTGAAAATCGTGGAAGTAGTTTGAGTTAAAAGGTTTCAGCCCTCTTTTACCTATTTTAAAACAAAGCAAATCAAAGTTCGGTTTGTTTTTTGTTGGGAGCCGTGAGTTTTTTAAAAGCTTTCTTTTATTTTAAGTGTTGAGACTAAATTTAAAAAGAGGTGTTTGTTTTTAATGAGAAGATTATTCTAAGGAGTGATAAGGCTTTTTTAGTATTTGTTTTTTATTTAAAGTGGTGAAAGGTAAAAAAAAAAATGTTGGTTGAAATTTTTAATAGTGAAAAGGAGTTAGTAAAGGATTTACAGTGCATGTGTGGTGAAAGTTTTTTGGGATTTGGTGAATTTGGGTGCATTTGGATTTAGATTTGGTGGCATTTTGTTGATTGGAGAAAGTTTTTTTTTCTATCATGTCAAATTTGTTGGCTGATAATTATTTGAATGAATCCACCAAACTTGATGGAGGAAATTATGTGAATTGGAAATTCAAGTTGCTGACTATTTTAGAAGGTTATAATTTGTGATCCATTGTGAGTGGGGATGAGCCCAAACCCATTGTTGCAGCTTCTATTCCAGATTGGGAGAGAAGGGAGATGAAAGCAAAGGTGTTGTTGCGTATGTCCGTAAAGGACAACATTATTCCTCACATCAGAGATTGCAACACATCAAAGGAAACATGGGATATGCTAAAGGGTTTGTATGAAACAAAAAATACAAACCGGATCTTGTTTTTGAAGACTAAGCTTTTATCTCTAAAAATGGAAGCAAATGAAAATATAAGCAATTTAATATCTCGTGTCCAAGTTTTAAGTGATAAGTTAGGGGATATTAGTGAAAAGGTGTCTAGTACTGTCTTAGTCACCATCACATTAAATGGCTTGGTGCAAGACTATCAAATTTTTGTTTCAAGTCTTTCAGCTAGAGAGAAGCCCCTTACATTTGATGAATTGACAGGAATTCTTCTACAAGAGGAGGAGACGATGAAGAGATTTAATTTGGGCTCTAGTAGTTCAAATTTGGCGTTGGTAGCCAAGGGTAACCATCCATATAGAGGCAAGCCATGGGACAAGAACAAAGGAGGCAAGATTCAAGAAAAATAGAAAGGTATGACACCGTCTAAATTTCCAATCCATGATAAGAGAAATGATGATTGTTATTATTGTGGAAAACCTGGGCATCATTCTAAAGATTGCTATAAAAGGAAATATAATGAATCTAGGCAAAGAAACAGAAGGCAGAATGGAAATTTTGTGGACGAAGGCACCTCAATCAGTGATGGATTTAAAAATCTTAAATTTTTTGTTTCTTATGTTGCATTGTCTGTGGAAAATGATGATGTGGATGCTTGGTTCATTGATTCTAGTGCATCACTCCATATGTCTTGTAATAAGGAGTGGTTTGATGAATACTATGAAAAAATTGATGGAACATATGTTTATCTAGGAGATAACAGAACACTTAAAGTTCAAGGTTATGGAGTAATAGGTGTGAATTTGCCTAATGGACAAGAGAGATAGGTCCATAATGTGATGTATGTTCCTAGTATCAAAAAGAATTTAATTTTTGTTTCTACTATTGCTGACCAAGATTTGAAGGTGGAATTTGTTAAATCACAGTGTGTAGTGAAAAACATTCAAGACCAGTAGAAGGTTATTGCCACATGTACCAGAGTTGGAGGCTTGTATAATTTGGGTGTGACTACGAAAAGTCATCAAGCGTTGACGCCTACAACAATATCAACAGTAGAGTTATGGCATCAAAGGTATGGACATCTAAATCACAAAGATTTAATGCTACTTCAAAAGAACACAATGGTTGAAGGTCTTCCTGTCTTGAAGAATGATCATGTTGAATGTGAAGCATGTGTACTTGGTAAGAAACATTGGGAGGAATTTCCTATACATAAAGAAGAAAGCCAAAGGGAAATACTTGAATTAATTCATACTGATGTATGTGGACCTATGCAAACTAGATCTATCAGTGGAGCATAGTATTTTCTTATTTTTGTGGATGATAGATCTAGGTATACATGGGTTTATTTCATAAGAAAGAAGAGTGATGTTCTTTAGTACTTTAAAGAGTTTAACAATATGGTGGAAAAACAAACTAGTAACTACATAAAAATTTTGAGATCTGATCAGGGGGGAGAATACAAATCAAGAGAAGTTAATCAATATTGTAAAAGCAATGGGATTCTACAACAATTTACAGTGCCACATACACCTCAGCAAAATGGAGTTGTTGAGAGGAAAAATAGAAAACTAGTTGAATGTGCGTGTAGTATGCTTCAAGGTAAAAATATTTCTAATCATTTTTGGGATGAAGCTATTAATACTGATGTTTATTTGAAAAATAAGAGTCCAACCAAAAATTTAGAGCTTAAAACACCTTTTGAAGCATTTTATGGGTACAAACCAAAAGTGAGTCATTTAAGAGTTTTTGGTTGCAAAGCATTTGCTCATATTCTAAACGATGAAAGAAGAAAAATTGATGCAAAGTCCATTAAGTGCATATTTATTGGTTATTGTGATGAGAAGAAAGCATACAAGTTGTTTGATCCCAGTATTCATAGACTGCTTGCAAGTAGGGATGTGGTGTTTCATGAGAATGAAACGAAGGTGATAAAATGAATAATACTAGTGTATGGCATGATACTAATGATTATGTCAAATTAGATATAAGTGTTGAACAAGAACAGGAACAAGCACAGGAACAGGTACAAGTTCAAGAGGAAGGAGCATCAAGCAGTCATGATGCTCCGAGAAGAGGAGAGGAGACTCCGCAAAGCAGAAAGAAAGATGAAAGCAGTGAAACTCCAAGAAGGTCATCACATCAAAGTCAGGTACCTATAAGGTATAAAGATTATGCATTAATGTCTCTTGTTATGAATGTTGTAGAACCTTCAAGCTATGAGGAAGCTAAAGAATATGAAGAATGGAGAGATGCAATAAATGAAGAATATAACTCTATAATGAAGAATGGCATATGGGAATTAACAGAATTGCCTAAAAACAAAGTTCCCATAGGATGCAAATGGTTGCATAAATCCAAGTTTAATGTTGATGGAAGTATTGATAAACATAAAGCTAGATTGGTTGCAAAAGGATATTCACAAAAGAGGGAATTGATTATGAAGATAATTTTTGCACCTGTAGCTAAGTTTAACACAATTAGAATCATGATTGCATTAGCTACAAAATATAATTGGAAAATGCATCAGTTAGATGTCAAATCTGCATTTTTGAATGCTGAGTTAAAAGAAGAAGTTTATTTGGTTCAGCCTGAAGGGTTTGTAAAACAGGGACAGGAGCATCTAGTTTACAAGTTAAAGAAAGCTTTATATGGTTTGAAACAAGCACCAAGATCTTGGCATGTGAAAATTGATTCTTTCTTTTATGAGAAAGGTTTTATGAGAAGAAAAAATGATCTTAACTTGTACATAAAGGAAGATGAAGGTGGGAATTTTGCTTTAATATCTATATATGTTGATGATCTTATCATAACAGGAAATGCATGCAAGTTGATTGAAGAAATTAAAATTCAGTTGTCACATGTATTTGAGATGAAGGATCTTGGTGAATTGCATTATTGTTTAGGTCTTGAAGTTTGGAGGGAATCTGGTAAGACACTAATCACACAAAGAAAATATACAAGGAAAATCCTTCAAAGGTTCAATGTGACTGAATGCAAGGCAACATCTACTCCTTTAGAACATAATGTCAAATTGTGCAGTGATGATGGAACCAAACAGGTGAATGGAACTATGTATCATCAACCGGTGGGAAGTCTGAACTATCTCACCACTACCAGGGCAGATATAGCATATTCTGTTAGCATACTTAGTCAGTTCATGGCTAAGCCTTGTGAAAGCCACTGGAAAACAGCAAAGAAATTCCTTCGATACTTGAAAGGAAGACTTAATTGTGGTATTATGTATACTGATGAATTTGATGTTCAGTTGACAGGTTATTTTGATTCTCACTGGGCTGGAAATCTAGATGATAGGAAATCTACTACTCGATGCGTGTTCAATATTGGTTCAGGACTAATATCATGTAGTAGTAAGAAACAACCAACTGTTTCCTTGTCATCCACTGAAGCTGAGTATAAATTATGCAGTGCGACATGTGAAGCAATATGGCTTAGAAGGATACTTGAAGATGTTGGAGAAAGACAACAAGCACCTACAGTAATCAGATGTGACAATCAAAACACTATCAAATTGGCAAACAATCCTACATATCATGCAAGGACAAAACACATTGATACACAACATCATTTTGCAAGAGAAAAAATGCAATCAAAAGAAATTGACTTATCATATTGTAATACAAATGAAAATGTGGCTGAAATATTCACCAAGCCTCTTGGAAAGGCTAAATTTGAAATGTGTAAAAGTAAGTTGTGCATTGTTGAAAATCCAAATTATGTTGCAAGCCTAGCTAAGACTTAGACCAACAGGCAAGTTAACATGCAGATCGTGATTAAGTGGAGGTGTCAGGTATTAATCATGAATGGCGCCACTCACTGTTCAGACGGCGCCGATCACAGTCAGCATAGTCAGCTAGTGTTAGTGTCATTCAGCGTAGTTATTATTCATTTTAACTAGAAATGAGTATAAATTGTGATGTTTAGTAATGAATGAAACAAGCTTTTAATGTGGATTTTGTTCTCTTATACGTGTTTCGCTTCAGTGGAGTGTCTCTCTGGAGTGATTATAACCGTGACTCTAGGAATGTTGGTAGCTTGTAGATTTTCTATTGTCTTGATCGTTGTCCAATCATTGATGGTGCTTTGTTTCTACACTCGAAATATTCTCCTTAAAAGAATTTTAGGAAAGTTTATTATAGCGTAGAATCAAGGCAGCCACGCTGTCTTCAAATGTGGCACGCATCATATAATCGCTATACCATAGCGGTGAATTGGAGAATTTAATTCTAACAACTTATTAGGTGGCATAACCATCTATCCAAGTGTCCTAATTCAGTTTTAGTTTTGCCCAATTATATTGAATTCAATTCAGTCTCATTGTAATCATTTATTACAAATGTTTCACTGTAATCTTATTTAACAAATTTTTAATAGTTCCACATTTTTGTTCCACATTTTTTCTTCATTATTTGTCATGGTATGAGAGATCATTTTGCCTAAGTCTTCTTCAAAATAGTAAAGAAAGAAGAGACGACCTTGCATATTTAGAGTACCATTTGAATTGTCTTTTAATACAGAGTTCGAGAGGCGCTGGAGAACGAATAGCCAAGGAAGAAAATTCAATAGGAGATCAAAGTCAAAGAGAAGCTACTGCAAGCTGGCCAAATTTAAAAAAGAATTTGAAATTTTTTTAGTGACCAACGCACTTTCTCTCTCTGCCTAAGTGCACTGATCAACATAGTGAAAATATTTGACGTAACGCAGATGGAGTGTATGTAAGTATGCTGACCGGTGAATGAAAAGTCTTCAAAATTGTTTCATTGACTAAATGACAAAGCTCATGGCAGTGTACGACCAAATGAGCGTGACCCAAATTCCGTTGTGCCATCACGCTAATTCGAAGCACGATTTATTACTAAGGCAGTTTGTTAAAAAAATTAGCAATTTTTTAAAGGTACGAAAAGTCTTTTAAATGGCAAGGCTAATTTGTTTCAAAATATTCCAAGTGTCCTATTCAAGAAACGACAAAACCTTCATGGATTACAAAGTTGGTAATATATGTTTTTTCTAAAGCTTCAAAGATTATCAGAAAGGTATGTCAGTGTGTTTCATTCTAAAAGGGAGGAGATTGTTTTTTTCTAAGTGCTTATATAATATTTGAATTAGAAATGTGGTGGTATTATTTTTAAAGTGTTCGTTTCAAAAAAAGGAAGTTACTTTTGTTTAAAGAAAAAGAAAGAGATTTATAAAAAGTTTTTTTCCCGTCCTTTTATATTTGTGGTATGCATTTTTATCTTTGAGCATTATTTTTCTTGTCAAAGTATTCCTAGAAGTGTTTCTCTTGTGCGGGATAAAGGTTGTAGTGAAGGTGAATCTATTTGAGATTTTTGAGTCATATTTGTTTTATGCTCCATCGTGAATATGAGCCAAAGAAAAAGTCAGAGTTCATAATCAAATTTATTTTTTGAAGCTAAGAAACAGAGAAACCACAATATAGGCATTTTTTATTGCAGGAAACTAGTATGTCTGCAGGTCAATTTATTTGTTGAATTCATATTCTGTCAGTGCTCAACAAAGGGGAAAAGCCAAGAGGCTGAGAAGGTCAAGGGACACCAAAATAGAGTTTTGGTGTAAGGGGGAGTAATCCAGTGGAAGATGAAGAGTTTGGTGAATGTCAATGTGCTCCACTACAAGTGGATGAAGTGAAGAATTTGTAGAAGGAGCACATAGATGCTCTTGAACCCCACTGTGAACAACCACAAGTGGACAAAGATTTGGTGAATCCATCAACAAAGCTTGTTGATGATAATTTGGTGAATCCAACAACAAATCTTGCTAATGACAATTTAGTGAATCCAACAACAGAACCTATTGTTAACTATTTGGTGAATCGAGCAACTGTGCTTGTTGATGACAATGAAGCTTCCACTGGAGCAGCGAATGTTATGGTGAATTGAGCAATTCAATTTTTTGAGGTTGGATTTGATGAGGACTTGTTGTCTAATGATGAATGGTTGTAGATTATGCAACAAAAACATGATATCAACATGATAATATTTGGTGAAAGTATCCCACTTGAGCCTACAAACCAAGTGGAAAAGGACCTTTTTGAAATAACTAAAGAAACAAAGGCATAGAAGATAGCACAAGGAGAGAAAGATCTCATTATGGGGAAGAAAGAACAAAACCAATATGGTTCTACAAATATTTTTAATCCTAACATTGATTTCCAATATGCAGGTAAAAAATATGATTATGAAGAAGAGTTAAAGTTCTTGCAAGCAACACCATGTCTTAATGAAGTTTGTATACAAGCTGTAGAAATAAATGTTGAAGACAACTTGGATGGTGAAAACATGAATGATATTTTCAAGTATTGGAGTTTTGAAGAGATTAAATTTTATTCTCATCTTATCTTGCAGTGAATTGATGATGAAAATCACATAACAGAAGATGACATGTGGCAACAATCCACATACAAGCTAATTTTTTAAGAATACCAAGATATTCGTAGACAACCTACAACAATGGAAGCCCTGCACCAGGAAATGAATAAACTGAGGTTTGAAGGATACAACAAAAAGAAAAAGCTGAAACAATTTAGAGGCTAAAGGATCTGGAAGAAAAGAAGAAGAAAAGCAAGTCTAGTTGAAGTCAAAATTTTAAATTGTAAGCTTACCTGAGACTTAGACCAAGAGACATCTTAATTAATTTTATATGTGGTTTTAATTAAGGGGAAGTGTTGGAGGATCTAATTCCAACCACCTGTTAGGTGTCATAACCATCCATCCAGGTGTCTTAATTTAGTTTTAGTTTAGTCTAGTTACCCTAAGTTCACTCTGGTCTCATTATTGTCATTTCTTATTGATGTCTCCAATGTAATCTTATTTAACTAATTTGTAATATTTAGAAAAGAAATATATGCTCAACATTTTCTTTTCATTCTTTATGACGGCCTTTTGCTTTCAAAAAAATATTAATATATTTAAATCTACATAGACATGCCCACGCAATAATATCAATAAATAATCATGGTGCATAGGATTGGCCATGGGAACTTCTAAATTTTTTGAAATATGCTATTGGCTTTTTGAGGTTTATAGTCCGGGGAGTTATCAATTTCCATGTTTTTTTATCGAACCGTTTTAGTTTTGGGAGATTGGGTTTCATGATAACAGACGCTGGATGTATGACTTCAGACCTAGTGAAAGGGTTTGATGTTGTCTCTTCGGTGTTTGAAGTTTTAAATAGAAATAGCCTTATAAACATAGAGAACATGGCGGGGTTAACCCTAAGAAAGTCCAAGGCTTTGTAACGCTGAATAGTGTAGAATTGTCTTATCCAGCTCATCCAAAATGCTATGATCTTGAGAAATTTCAGCCCGAAAATCAATGCAAGGACCAGCATGGCACTAGTTAGAAAGAGTGGGTGTGGTATGTCCACTATCATGGGACTAATAGAGAGATTCTATGATCGGATGAAAGGGACGATACTCGTAGATGGAAATGATATAAGTAGCTTCACTTTGCAGTCGCTGAGAAAGCATATAGCTCTCGTGGGGCAGGAGCCAACTCTTTTTGTTGGCAACATCTATATGGTAAAGAGAACACAACTGAGGCACAAATAATAGAGGCTGCCAAGGCTACCAATGCCCATGAATTCATTTCGTAAGTTTACTCAAATAAATCCTTAACTACGATTACTGGTAAGTTTTTCAATTTAAGTGTTACTAATGAACGATGCGCATTTGAATATTTATTTCATGTGCTTGAAGGATGGATACGAAATGGAATGGAGGAATTGTCCGGAAAGTTATCGGAATTTCTGTTATATTTAGAGAAAATTTGGCAAGGATTTTTGTAAATCCAAGTTATAGTTGTTACACTTTAAAATTTTAGCTGTTTTAGACGTTTTTGATATCCCTGGATCCATTTCCATCATCAAACTACCTCTACAAAAAATTTTGTATTTTTTTTACCCGAATTCCTGCGAGTAATTTTTTTTACCCAAATTCCAACCACTTTTGACCATCCCAACAATTCCTCAGTAGACAACTCCAAAAAAACTCAAAAAAAATCACCATAAGTCACAATTGTATCCATAGTTCCAATTACTCAAAGTTTTCCGGCATCATAGCTGTCACAGTGACAACCACAAGTGGCACTGTACCAAGCATTATTAATGGAATAACAAAATAAATGAATTCCTATTATTATTATTTATTTGGGGATAATTGATGTGTTCTTTTCTTTGCATAGTAAGATCGAGATGCCATTGCAAGACTTCGAAGTTAAAGTGGGGCCCGATAAAGTCCTATATTTTTAAAATTCCAATGAGGATTTGTAGGGTTATGTACGATGCGGACCATATGCTAAAGGATGAATTGACCTCTTGCCTGTCATCAGTGAACCCACTCTAATTTTGAAAGGTCTTGTCTACTGAGTCGTCTTTGTTCATATCAAAAATTGCACTTTCAACCATTATCACTTTTTCAGGGCGTTGGCTATTATAAGTCGTCAATTGCTTTTCAATATTTGGTTAAAAATGTTTTCATTAACTTTGGTTATTTGTTATTTAAAATGAGTTTTTGATGTATATATGGATTTAGTATTTTTTTTGGATTATTTGAATTTTCGAGAGTTTAATAAGTCAAATTGTGTTTTCACTGAATTTTGTTAGATCTGAAAGATCAGAAAATATCTCAAAAAAATTCCAAAAAACTAAATATAAAATAAAACTAATGATTACAATTATTAAAACTAATGAATTAATTAAAAAGCCGTATTTTTGTATATACTATTAAAAAATATTCTAAAATATTTTAAAGGTTAAATTTTCACCAATACATTTAATAATTATAATATTGTTATTTAAATTTTAAAAATCTATTTCAAAATAAGTATATTTATTGAAATAGGAGTTGTTTTTAACGAGTTTCTGTGGATTTTTAGTTGCAATCCAGCAGAAATTTTTGTGGTAAAATCTTGATTTGTTTTATTTAAACAAGTTTTTCACTAGAAACACTTCAATTATGCATAATTCACTCTTCAAATTTGTGATTTCAATGAATCCCTAAATAATTAAATACGAAAATAAACCAAAATTTTTTCCAAAAAATTATACTCAAAAACAACTCAATTGAAATAAATATCATTCATCCCTACAAATTCTTCGACATAGTTGAACCTGATTCAATGCTACAAATTCTTCGAATTTTAAATGTAATTATGACAACCTCGAAAAGATCAATATAGTATTTGTATGATTAGCATCGAGAAAATCAACATATTATTGAGTATGATTATAAAGTTCGTTAAAGCCCACGCATGTAATTGAATATAAATATTGGTGCCAAAACGTAAGTAGAAACAATGTACATAAATCAAATAGCACTATTTAAATCTCTCACGACATATAAAGTCAGTAAATATGAATATGAATCTAAATAAAAAGTTAGACACAACCTTGAATTAGTGACCTAACCTTGCGTCTCTAGTCCCCGTGGTTTTTACATGGGAGTGGAAATAATAATTTAGATTTCAGATTATGCCACATTATAATAAAATATATAAATATTATTAAATTCAAGTGAATTTCATATTTAGTTATAGTTATATAATTTTACAACAACATTTAATGATTTATGGCTTAGTATTTAATACTTAATTTCTGAGCATTATTGGTTTAACAACAACTAAAATTTAATTAATTTGTTTTTGCAAATTATAACTAGTGGGCACATGTTACAAAAGAAAGAGTAGCATAGAAAATAAAATTAAAATATTTATGCAATTTTATTTATTTATGGGTTTTATTGGAAAAAAACTTTGAAAAGGAACAAAAGCAAGGACTTTTTGGATGCAATTCTTTACCATCTTTATGATAATCAATTTTGCTTATTATGTATTGTCGGGATACTTCTTCAATATCTTGAGCATTTTTTCATGGATTTGCTAGATAATACCACACGGTGTCACAACACACCAAATAGACTCAAGTCTTCACAGTTTGGGTGATTGAACTAGGAAGACTCACGGAAGTGAGCTTGAACATTTCATTCAGCATATGAAAATTTAATACATTAGACTAGTCATAGAAACTACAATGATTGTTATTATTTTTCAACTACTTCGGCCGACTCTGTCGCTTACCGTCAACTGTGATTTACCGTCGTTGTAAGAACATGGTTTGTCAGTGTCTTGATTAATACTCTAACGAACCTCCCCTTAATCACAATGACCTAAACTTTAAGGTGTATGTTGGTCTCAATCTTAGCTAATGCTTACAATAGCATATAAAAAAAACATGATAAGGGGGCTTTCATTTTTGTTGTTGGTTTCACACCACACAACTCTCTTCAACGAACACAGTGTTGCATACATTCCTATCTACCAACCCTCCACTGGAAACTCTCTGCGCCACACAGGCGTGACGGTCGACACAATCTTCATCAACGAACACTCGGTTGCAGACACTCTTATCTGTCAACACTCCACTGGATCTATATGCACCACAAAACCATCACGGTCTTCATCAGCGAACGCGTGATTACAGACACTCCTATCTGCGAGTGGCACAACCCTCTTCAACGGACACTCCACTGGAAAGAACGCTCTCCAATAGTGTCAACAGCAAGGAATACTCCACTTGCCCTTCACAACCACTAAGACCTTCTCTGGCTCTTCACACCACAGAGCCCACAGCTCTGCACACCATCGAGCTTAAACGATTTTATGCTCACCCTTATGCCCTCTTCAGGACAACACTAGACCTCACACAACTCCACAGGGTCTCATAGTGACTCTCAGCACATAAGGTGGCCTTTTAATAACTCTCTTCTTAACCGCGCTCTGTCCCATGGTCTACATTGGTTGCTTCTCTAGAAATCCTTTTAACAACACTCTTCTTAACCACACTCTGTCCCATGGTCTAGGCTGGCTGCTTCTCCAGACAACTCCTTTATTCCTCTTCCTAGGATATCACTGTCTAATAATTCCACACTACACGCGCTACAATGCCCTTTTCGACTTTCATAAACTTCTTGAAGATTGGCTTGCCCAACTATCTTTATCTCCACAATCACGTCTCACTAGCACGCTCCACATACAGCTCCATGCACTTTTTGTTGGACCTCAGATGGAGCAGCTCTCCAAGTGATATGCTCACATAAATTGTCCTCGAGGGAGTGGCAGTGGCACCTTATTTAAAGCCATGGTTTCTGTTTGCATTACCACTAACCCTTACCATGTCCAAGTATTTAGCGCTATAGAAATTCCTCCAAGAGGCATCCGAAGGGGGGCCGAATCGTTCTACAATGACGTTCTTAGGACTTGACCAAGATTCCACCGTGCTGGTCTGGCTTCTACTCTGGTTGTCCCTCGGGGTGGCTAAATTAGTCTCTTTCTTGGTGCCCTCTAGAGTTCTGGCTGTGTTATCATAAGCCCTAGCGGCTTCTTCTGCGGTATCAAAGGTACCAAGTCAAACCTGGGTTTTCTTCCATGGATCTCTAAACTCCGCTGCAAATTGACCCCAAGGCCTCCTTCTTGTTGGAAATTTCTGATGATTCCAAACAAAAATGAACAGAGAGCAATGCTCTATTTTATCACAGGATCTTAACACAGGGAAGCTAAAAAGTGTTTGGGAGAAGAACAGAGTTTTTCACACACATAAAAATTTTGTATTAATTAATAAAATTGCCTGATACAAAGTTCTTCCTCTCACAGAGGGATTACACCAGGAACACTTCAGTTCCACATAAAAAAAAATTACTTTGTCTCCTTGCAAACTTTACTCTGTTTCAGCTGAAAATATTTTTACACTGCTGTGTGTAAAAATTTCTTACATTTATGCTGCTGCAAATTCCATTACATATTCATTCTCTCAACAAAATATTACCCTCGCGCTGCTGCGCATTCCTTTTCTTGTTCTCTTAACGAACAACTGCAAAAAACTTCACGCTGCTGCGTATAATACTTTGCATTACATATTCAACGAACACACAAACATAACAAGACATATTAACTATACCATACTCCTGTGAACAATAAAAAAACAATAAAATTAAAATCTTACCAACGTTTACCAACCCACAGTAAATTATATTTACTATTTTACTGACAAAACTGGTGGTAAATAAAACTTTTAATTCATGTCAAGTCCATATGGTGCAGGCCTGTACACAACCATTGACTTCAATCGGACAGTTGTCGGTCGATATCGGTTTAAGAAAAAATGAGATATGTGATTGGATCGCATCGCAGAATCGCAATCTGCGGAAGAGAAAGGTGGAGCACTAAAATATGGGTGTGATTTGCGATTTGCGATTGGATCGCATCGCAACATCGCAATCGGTAGAAATCACAGGACGTAGCGGAGGGCAACATGGCCTGTATGCGATTTGCGATATGTGATAAGATCGCATCGCAAAGAAAAAAATAATGTTGCAGTTGAAATTATCATTTCAACGCTCCCCTTTAATTTCAACTGTTGGGTTATTAGTCATACCCAAACATTTCCTCAAAAATTCAAAACTTTTATGTCCCAATGGTTTGATCAGAATGTTTGCAACCTGCTCCTGAGTTCTGCAATGTTTTAAAACAATTTCTCCATTGTTTACCAATTCCCTGATGTAATGAAACTTTGTGTTAATGTGTTTCGTTCTCTTATGAAACAAAGAATTCTTGGATAATGCAATAGCTAAGCTATTGTCACAAAAATTACAGTTCCCTTTACTTTCTCTTGGCATAAACTCCTTAACATTCTTCTCATCCAAACTGCTTGACATGCTGTTGCTGTAGCTGCCACATACTCTGCCTCTATTGTAGACAATGCTACAATAGGCTGTTTTTTAAAAGCCCATGAAATAGCTCCTGAACCCATGTGAAAAACGTAACCGGATGTGCTTTTTCGATCATCTACACTTCCAACCCAATCACTATCAGTGTATCCAATTAAATCTGAACATTCTGAAGTAGTATATAAAATTCCAAACCTTTTAGTACCTTTAACATACCTAAGAATCCTTTTTGCTACCTGCTAATGTGCTTCTTTTGGCTTCTCCATGAATCTGGAAATCAAACTAACAGCATGCATTATATCCGGCCTAGTTGCAGTCAAATACATGAGGCTGCCAACTATGCTCTTGTACAACTTAGGATCAAAATCCTTGCTGTTGTCCTCTTTGTTGAGTTTTAATCCCATCACTGTGGGAGTGATTGCTGCTTTGCACTCCTACATATTAAATCTTTCCAACGCTTCATTTACATATTTCGCTTGTGAGATAAAAATCCCATATTTCTACTTTGTTCTACTTCTATTCCTAAGAAGTATCTCAGCGAACCCATGTCAGACATTTCAAATTCTTCTTTCATGATTGCTTTGAAATTTTCAATAAGATAATCATCATTTCCTATGAAAATAACATCATCAACATATAACACAATAATTAGAATTTTACCATCTTTTTCTTTGATGTAGAGGGTGGGTTCTCCCTCACACTTTCGAAATCCATTTTCCAGTAGATAGAAATCTATCCTACTGTACCACGCTCTTGGCGCTTGCTTTAGCCCATAAAGAGCTTTCTTCAATCTGCACACTTTGTGCTCTTGGCCTTTCTTTTCATAGCCTAGAGGTTGTTCAATGTAAACCTCTTCCATTAACACTCCATTTAGGAATGCTGACTTCACGTCCATTTGGTAAACTTTCCACTTGTTTTGTGCTGCTATGGATAGCACTGCTCTCACGGTTTCCATTCTAGCAACCGGTGCTTATATCCTTTGACAACAAGTCTTGCCTTGTGTCTTTCTATTTTTCCTTCAGCATTACTCTTGGTCGTATAAACCCATTTAACTCCAATGACTTGTTTTCCTTTTGGTAGTGCAACCAAATCTCATGTCTTGTTTCTTTCTATGGCATTGATCTCCTCATCCATAGCTTCTATCCATTTCTTATCATTAATTACATCTTCGAAATGAAAAAGGTGATCAACATGACAATATAAAGCAAACAAAGAATTCATACCTTCATCATAAATGTCACTTAAATTTCTGAACTTCTTACCTCTTTCCTTTGGTGTACAAGTGCTTGAAGACACACTTGAATTTCCTCCTTGTGGTGTGCTTGGAGAAGCACTTTCATTTCTCCTCAAGGGTGTCGATTGCTGCCCTTGTGTTGTCGCTGTTGTTTGGGGATGTATTTCAGCCATCTCCTCATCATCTTCATCATGTGACAAAGAGCTTTTAACATTCATTGTTTTCTCTATGCTTCCATCCGAAGCTTCCTCCTCAATGAACTGAACATCTCTGCTCATAAAAAACTTCTTGGTGGATGGGTTATACAACCTGTAAGATTTGGATTCCTCACTGTATCCAATGAAAATACATTTCTCCCCTTTGTTGTCCAACTTCTTCCTTAGCTGATCTAGAATGTGTGCATAAGCCACATCCAAAAACTTTCATGTGGGTGACTCCTTGCTTTCTCCCACTCCATGCTTCTTCCAACACTTTGTTCATGACTGCTTTTGTAGGGTATCTATTCAAAATATACACTGCACAATGTACAACTTTAGCCCAATAATAATTTGGCAAATGCTTTGCCTTTAACATACTCCTCGTCATATCCATGATTGTCCTATTCTTCCTTTCAGCAACTCCATTTTGTTGCGGAGTGTATCTAGTGGTAAACTGCTTGTGAATTCCATTTTCTCTACAAAAATGTAGAAATTCTTTGGAGATATACTCACCTCCTCTATCAGTTCTTAAAAATTTGATATGCATCCCACTTTGGTTTTCTACAAGTGCTTTGAAATTTCGAAAATTTCCAAACACTTCACTTTTGTTCTTCAGGAAATAGACCCAAGTTTTTCTAGTGAAATCATCAATGAATGTTAGTATATAGAGGCTGCCTGCAAGTGATGGAGTTTGCATCAGTCCACATAAATCTGAGTGGACAATCTCTAAGGGTGCTTTTGCCCTTATGCTTTTCCCAGATGGAAAACTTTCTTTGTGTTGTTTCCCCAAGATACAACCTTCACATAGGCTATTTGGTTTCTCTATCAATGGTAGTCCTCTTACCATTCCTTTTCTACTCAACAAGTTAAGACCTCTAAAGTTGAGATGTCCAAAACTCAAATGCCACAACCAATTTTCATCCTTTGGTTCGATTTGGAAAGCCTCTTGTGTAACTGTTGCAATTTCTACTCCATCTTTTAAGTCAACTTTTATCCTGAGAGGGAACATCCTGTTCCTTGTCATTTTTACTTCAGCAATACATCATTTGCTGGGTTTTCTATCCATGATGGTGCACACATCATTCTTAAAGAAAACATTGTAACCCTTTTGAACAAGCTATACAATACTTAAGAGGTTACACTTCATTCCAAGAACATAATAGACATCTGTTACGGTTTTATTTTCACCTTTCTTTGTTAGGATATTTACTTCTCCTTTTCTCATAACAGAAACTTTACTATCAGCCCCCAGTGTAAATTGTGACTTCACACTCTATTCTAACTTAGAAAACAGGGCTATGTTTCCTGTCATATGGTTACTGCAACCGGAGTCTAGAAACCATATATCATCACTCTTTGTTTCAACTATATTACAGGCTAACAACAAGTTATCTTGGCTGATATTTTCTCTAGTGATATTTGCACTAGTCCTATTACTCATATCATGTTGCTTCTTCCTACATTCATTTGCATAATGCCCATATTTTTTACAATAATAACATTGGACATCGGATTTTTCATACCTTTTTCCTTGAGCATGAGGTTGTCCACTTTGTTGACTACTGCCTTGGCCTTGGTTCTAATTTGAATTGCTGCCTCTTCCTTGAGTATTTGCTGGACTGTTCCTTCCACCTATGTTTTGGCTTCTACCTCTTCGTCTCTTGTTTCCTCTACCTTGATCTCTTCCTCTTCCAAAGGACATCTGGGTCGTAAAGGCATGCTCTAGAGATGAGTTTTCATTTCTACTCAATCTCTACTCATGTGTTATCAGTGATGCATGTAGTTCATCAACTGAGAAATTTGTGAGATCCTTTGTCTCT
>APFE030286720.1:34266-47198 GCA_000404065.3 Pinus taeda | reverse complement strand
AGCACCTTTTATTAACTCTAACTATCTACTTATCTGCCAAGATTAAACTGTTTGGTCAGATATTTATTCTCTAATCTATAACATGAAATTGAAATATGAGTAAGCCAAGTTTAAAAAGTTTGACTTATTCATGAATTGTGGCAAAGGTTGGACAAGCTACACACAATTGTTTTATTACAAAAATGAAGTAGTAGTGGCATTTGAATTTGCACACTTTCCTTGGTCTATTTTTGCTTGGGGTTCAGTTCTTTCATTTCTTTTTGACCACTTTATTTTTCTTACCCTTTGATTTTTCTTTTAGGGTATACCCTCTTTACATTTTTTAACTTTTTTGATTTTTTGGTTTTTCATGAATATGGAACACCTTTGCTCAAGAAAGAAGGTTTGAACATATTCCATAGTTCGATCAAGACAATCATGAAAGATGAAACCTATTGGTATAGGATGCTAATAAAACCCTTCGTTAATGACCCTGACAGCATAATCCTGTGTTAATTCATCATTAACCCAATACCATTGCATTTAATTGCTCGTCGCCCCCTGTTAACCTTCGTGCAGTTTCCCTGCCTAATTACCATGCGATCATCTTCCTTCAAATCCAATGGCCCTTATCCATATTGGGTGGACCCGACATTCGAACAATACCTGCTCGAAAATGTTGTTTTTCACCGGGCTCCCAATGCTACGTGTCGTTCAATGTATGGGGCAACCTCCCCCAAATACTACCAAGCGCCCAAAAGTGGTGCGATGGAAACCACTTATCGCCCTCCCTCTATGCGACAAATAGTTATTGTTCACCCTACTACATGACAAAATGACCATTGTTCACCCGTACCCACCATAACTGACTTTTGCACATAAAGCCAAAAAGCCTCAAATCATTTGTTTTCATCATTTTTTCAAATGTAAACCTCCATGTGTGCACCTACGAACATCAAAGTTGTCAGCCTACGTCCAATTACACCCTAAAGATGCCATAGAACACCCATTTTGCTTTCCAGCCTACTCAGAGCCTATTCGACCATTCGCAGTTGCCAGCCACCCTGTTCAGAGCCAATTCTCCTCAAATTCCAGGTATTTAAGCCATAAGTCACTAGAAAACCCTATCAATTTCATAACCAATTACTGAGTTTTCTTAGTTAAGGTAAAAAATTAATTAAAAAAACTCTAGCAACTCAAACCTACTCTGCACTGAACCACCATTGCTCTAAAAAAATTGAAAATCACCTCCCCCATTCTCGAATCCACAAGAACTGAGAATGGCTACCCCAATTTCCATGGATGTTAGACCTATTTCCACTCCTCATCTAGACCTAGACCACCCCCCCTGGCTGATAGGGATTTCCAAATAAAGGACACCACCGTCCATGAATCCCCGCTCAAAGTATACTGCCAAAGTAGGGATATACACTTGAACCAAGCTGATGAAATTGGACTGTGGGAGTCCAATTTGCCTAAGTACCAGTTCCCTAGAGTTCACATTTTCATAGAAATTGTCCATTACTACCATGCAAAATTATATCCCTAGTCAAAGAGCAGTGATGTCCCTTGACTAGACCATATTTTTCACTATCACTGCTAAATCTATAAATCAGATGCTACAACTCCAACCTGGCCAAAACGTGACTCCCCTCTCCATTGGAGACCTATTGGACTTATATCCTAAACTCAGCCCTATAAGATTGGCTCAAATAATCCAAACCTTCATCGTAGAAGAGAAGTATACCCCAAAAGAACCCCTCCATATGTAGCAACTTTATTTTCTCCATGGGGAAGAAGTATTGTGGATTTGATATCTAGAGTCCTAGGTTATACCACTAGTGAATATATTGATGAGATTATTGTAGCCTTCATGTCCATATACACTCCAGGATAGCCTCCTGCTGTCATATATGACTATGCTTAGTTCATAGCTGACAGGATGCATGAACAATTCCTTAGAATGAGTAATGAGAGAGTTTTTAAGTGCCCCTCTGTTTTGTATCACCTTTTTCTATACTACCAAGTAGATAAGTTCCCCTTTACTCTCCAGAAGCTTGACACCAAGGGCCAATCAAGATCAGTTATCTTTTGGACCCCATTGATGCATCAACATCCCTCCCCTTATTCATACAATGAGTTCATTGATTCCTTTGTCCACCCTGTGATAACCATGCTCATTGGAACCCCTCCACTAAGAATCAGTCCTGAAATCAGGGGAGTCCTTCATCTAAACATCAATCATCAGGTGGGAGATTGGTACCTATACCAAAACCACACTGAAATTGGGATTTATAGATGTGAACTAGCACCATACAAACTACCTAAAAACTTCCCAATGAGGTTATTTCCCCTACTAGAGTACTACAGGAAAATAATAAATTTAGATGAGGTAAACTTTGTCAAAGCCAAAAAGAAAGCCGAGCTCAAAATCAAAGACCAATTGGGTTCCTTTATTTGTAATAATAGAGAAGCTGGAAAGGAGGCAAACCTAACATTTCAGAGGTTAAAATTGAAGCAAAGCTTCATATGGAGATATGATCCCTTGGAATTCATCTGCAAAAGAAGGCAGAAGAACAAGATGGCCCCCTATATCCATCACCGCATCCCTAAGATAGAAAAGTATGCCAGCCAATTGCAATGGGTGGACAACACTTTAGAGGACAGGGATAATGCAGTTTTTGTTGTGGAAAACACATTAATTGACCTAGAGAAATAGCTTGATGAGGATTTTTTCCTGCAGGTTCCAGAACATTAAGATAAGCCAAACCCGTCAACCAAGATAGAACCATCAGAGGTACCAGAAGAATCACAGGTACCAGAACAATCACAAGTACTAGACGTATCAGAGGTGCCATATCAAACAAACATACCAAAGAAAACAGATAGACCAGGGGCCACCATTAGTACCCCTCCAGTTCTACAGACTCCTCTAAATGAGGAGAAAAGCCTCAAGAGAAACAGGGAAGGGGCCACTACTTCAAAAAGAGCAACATCACAAGCCTATGCAGAGACAAGCCAGGCTAAGAGACAGAGTGAATCCTGTCTCTGAACATGAATATACAGAGGAGACAAGTGAGGTTACAAGCATAGAAAGAGATTGGAGTAGGCTTGCCACTCCATCTAGAGGCATCCTAGAACCTTCCACATCACACACTCAGATGTTGGAAAATCAACAAAGTATTGAAGAGTCTTCCTTCAGAATGTCAACAGATAAAGATCAATCATAAAGGAAATATACAAAGAAATAAAGGCTAGAAATGAGAGGCTGAAAGCCCAAACCTATGCACAGTATCTGAAAATAACCCCTACCAATCAAAAAAGGCTTATGTCAGCCTTTTATGTAAAAGAGGGGAAAATATAGATGACCTTCATCAAACCAACCACTCAGCAGCCAAGGACAACATCAGGTTTTAAGAAAGTGGACTTTGAAGTACTGGAAAAGGATATTCATCCCATTGTCTAGATTGAGCTACACAAAGAAACAGGGGAGATGATATAATCCACCTTAACAAGGAAGGCCATTGTTTCCCGTCAACTACAAAACTCTCTTAACAATGTATCAGCCCAATTTCAGCTGGAGAAAGCCTCTTCACAGGCTAAAGATAATAGAATCAAGTCCTTAGAGGACTTACTCATAGAGTTGGCACATGATCCCAAAGATGTAAAAGCTATAGAGCAGCTGATCAAGAAGAAAAATGATGATATAATTGCACTCAAGAAACTGTAGCTAAAGATACTCGAGCTGCATCACCCACAGACACAGGATGTCCTAGAGGCACAACAAGGACATGGAGAGCTCATGGACTTGGTCCTGAAATTAAATGATCAACTTGATGAGACATAGAAGGAGTTAGACACTTTAATTCAGTCGAAGCAAAGTAACATGGCCACAACTTCCAGAACTGTCATCCCCACAGTATCAACAACAGTTCCTTCCACATTGGCGACATTATTGGCACCTACAACTCCACCTACCATAACACTACCGATTACAACAGAGTCCATTATAGCAGTAAGTACATCAACTGAGAAAGCAGCAGAACTGGTAAAATCCATGGAGGATATGTCTATCCAGGCTACAGAGCTAAAGAGATTAAAGGAAAAGGTGGCAAGTTTAGAAACTGACTATAAACTTGCCCAAATTCAGCAAAGAGAAGAGACACAAACGACCCTCAGGATGGGTGAGAAAATCAAAATCTTGGAGAGTGATTTGACACTGCAGAAGCCACTAGGACAAACTAAAGAAATGCTCTGGGCCAATATCATTTACTCTGTCAATGATATTTGGCCATCAATCCAAGTCATATTTGAGGAGACTGAATTAGTGAAGATAGCCACTAAAGCTATCCAGAAAATAAGAGAAGAATTAGGAGACAAACCTGAGGATGCAAATCAACTCATCCACTTCCTAAATAGCAAGAAAAAATATGAACTCCAAGAGCTTAACATAGAAGACAAAACTGAAACCATTCTGGAGATTAGAAAGGTTATTTCCAAAAGAAACCTCATGCACAACTTAGAAGAGAAGTGCCAGAGCATGCAAGTAGCCATTGACAGGTTCATGGCTAAGCTTTTTATTTTAAGGGACAAAGGTCTTCCCAGTCCAATGGTCATCAATGATAAACTTATGACCCAGTTGGACTATAGTGATAGACTAAGGAAACTAGCCAAGGAACAAGCTAGCTCTGCAGCTATTAAAGCTTTGTCGACAGTCAAAGTACTATATGATACATTGGAGAACCTATTTTTCATAGAGCATGAAGTGAAACATTTGTTTCTCACCAAACCAAAATTTCAAAATAAACAGAGGTAGATGAAACCTATAGAAGGATGGTAAAAATAAAGTTACCTGATGCAGAATGGTGGGAGAAAATGATAGATTTACTATGATAAATTTACATCAGAAGGTTACTGAACAGTAAAATCTAAAGACAGTCAGTGGAACAAGTAAAAGGCAGATCAATAGGGTCAAAGAGTATTAGTGAAAGATCAAAGTAAAGAAAAGCTTCCAGTGTAGAAATACCACAACTACCAGCCAGCTTAAAGATTTCAAAACTCTACAGAAACAACCACCAACACCACAATAAAAGGGACAACAAGAAGTAGTTCTACATATGTCTCTATCTTCATGCATGAAGATATTTTATTCCCTAGATTAAATCTCAAATTGTTATGAGATATTTTGTAATTATTTTTTGTATAAATACTTCACATTTCAAAGTATGTGGTGGATTCCAAGCCATTTCTATAGACTTATTCTCTCAAATCAAAGTTTTATTGTATCAATGATTGGATTGGCTTGTTGGATCAAGGAATAAAGATAAGATATTTTACAAGATTCTTGTGTAAAGAGAAATACAAATAAGTATTCTTCCATGTTCAATGTTTTTTTTCCTTATGTTTTTTTCCACATTCTTTTATGTAAATCTCTAAAACTAAATATATAACAAGGAATGATATTTCAGAAATTGGTTGAATACACTCTGTCTTGACTGTTTTACATTATGAATGTTTTCTCCTAAACAATATTAGCTAGGGAATTCTTAACTACTCCTTAGCTTCTGTAGTTTCTTCTCTGGTTTATAGCAAAGGATTCTTAATTTCCATTTGTTCATGATCACCCTATGTTCTTCATTATGATCCCGGTCCAAGGATTCTTAAGTGCCCTTTCACCGTGGTTAGAATCAATTCACCCATTTGGCCTAAAGATTTGCATGTTGCTTTGCTAGCCTCACTTGTGGGCTAAGGCATGCAATAGAGCTGTGAATTTACAGAATAGAATCCCGCATTGGATACCTGGGATGAAAACACCAAAGGAGGGTTTCTCCGGTAAGATACCAGATGTTGGTCACTTCAGGATATTTGGGTCATTGGTATATTGCAATGTGACCAAAGATGCATGGAAGAAGCTTGAGATGACAATGTAATTGGGGACATTTGTGGGGTACACTGATACATCTCACAACTATCGAGTGTACTTTCCAACCAGTAGGATGAGAGTGGTTTGCATGGATGTCAGATGCGATGAGGAGGAGGCCATGTGAGTTTCCCTTGAGAGGGAGCTTCATCTACATGCAGTTGAGGAGATTTTATCTCCTCAGGTTGAGGAGCCTTAAACTGATGTGGAGTAGCCACATATAGAGGATCCGGGAGTGGAGACATCCACTCAGATAGAGTCTTCCATAGATGGGATAAAGCCCACTAGAGAGGTTGACAAGTTATTTCATGATGCACGAGAGAATGTGGGAGCACCCACATCTCAGCATAGGCAGAGAAGGTCACCTAAGAGGTACACTAGATACATGGCTCTTATGAGTAGATGTGTTGAGATAGAGCCATCTTCCTTTGAGGAGGTAGTGCAGCAACCAGTTTGGGTTGATGTCATGGTGGAGGAGTATGACCCCATGGTTCATAACAGTGTTTGGGATATGGTCCCGAGACTGGAGGACAAGTCAGTGATGAGCTCCTGATGGCTTTACAAGTTAAATAAATTTGCATATGGTAGTGTAGAGAAGCATAATACCAAGTTTGTGGCCTATGGATTTTCATAGGTAGAGGGGATTGACTATGATGAGACCTTTGATCATGTTGCAAGGTACTCATCGATTAGATCTATATTGGCACTATCAGCACAAATGGGCTGGAAGATACATCAGATGATGTAAAGACAGCCTTCCTTGATGGCATTATTGAGGAAGAGGTGTACATAGAGTATCCTGAAGGTTTTGAGACCTTCGACTGTTATTCACATGTGTGTTGGCTCAAGAGAGCGTTGTATGGGCTGAAGCAAGCACCTCTTGCTTGATACAACAAGATTTATAGCTACTTCACTGGGTTGGGCTTCACCAAGAGTGAAGTGGATGCAAACCTGTACCACATATTAGTGGAAGGTAAATTTTTTATCATTATGTTATATGTTAACGATTTGATTTTGACAGGTGATGATCAACTGATCAAGTCTTGCAAGGAGGATCTTGCAAGAGAGTTTGAGATGAAGGACATGGGGCTCATGCATTACTTTCTATGCATGGAATTATGGTAGCATGATGGGGGACTATTTGTGTCTCAGGGAAATTATTCCAATGAGATACTCAGGAGGTTTCGCATGGAGAGAAACAAACCCATGGAGACTCTTTTAGCAGGTAAATAGAGGAAGGAGGATTCTACTTGAGGGGAAGTGGTGGAAGCTACCGTTTATATTAAACTTGTGAGATCGCTCATATATTTGGTGAACACACAACCAGATATGTGCAATGCAGATAACCAGCTTAGTCAAGTGATTGTTAGGCCTACAAAGATGTATTGGAAAGTGACAATGCATGTGTTGAGATACCTTAGAGGAACTACTCATTATGTATTGTGGTTCAGATAGATAGTCGGAGTGAAGCTTTAAGGCTTCACCAATGAAAATTGAGCAGAGAGTCCATCTGACTGCAAGAGGACATCAAGAGGGATCTTCAGTATTTGGGTTAGCAACACTTTCATGGTACAGGCGGAAACATAGATCGGTTGCACCTAGTTCAATAGAGGTAGAGTACATGGTTGCAAATTAAGCATCATGTGAGGCCATCTGGATGAGGAAGATTATGGTTGGTTTGTTTGGTGAGAATATGGATCCAACTATGATTTACTACAATAATAAAAGTTGTATCAAACTCTCTAAAAATCCAAATTTGCATGATCGTTCCAAGCATATAGATATCCGATATCACCATGTTTGATATTGTGTATTGAGGTGGATTATGTTGTTGGACTAGATTCCCACAAAATAACAATATGGATCGGGGTAGCTAACAATCCCTTTTTTGTTGAGAGGGAGTGTTGAGAAATGGCAACAAGAAATTCCAGTTTAATTTTTCCTTGAATTAAACTGTCAATTAAATTTGAATTCTATTCTCATATCAACCTGTAAATAGTTAATTAAGTTTAATTAACTTAATTATCTTAGGAATTTAGAGTTAGAAGTCTTTTTTTAGTCATGTGTATGTTTTCCCTAAATTTTAGGGGTCCATGATGAGTTTATTTGAGTTGTAATTAGATAAATTAGTTTGACAGAGTTATAGACGGTTAAACTAGTTCTACCTATTTGTGGAACTAGTAGAGGTCTAGTAGTGAGTTGGTGGACTAGTGCATCCTCAGTGCTACTCTAGCTAACTAAAGGTTCCCACATGAGAAAATCATGTATGTTAGTTCATAGAAAGACCTAGTTGAGACTAGAGTGTAGGGAAATTGTACTATCAGTTGTATGATGATCGAGTTGTACAGGTCATGATGCAATCAGAGAAGGACCTAGTTTTCAATTGTGTAGTTATGGAGGAAGTATTTCCCAATTAAATATGGGTTGATCCTCATAGGAATTGTGCAAGGAAAGAGGGGTTTGGAAGGTAGCAGAATTGGCTAAGTGTTGGCTATAGCGGGCTTGTGAGGTAGAGAGTTGATCATATTTGTGCAAGAATTGTTCTAGTGAGAAAAAGCTTTGTATTATCACTCATATTTTTTATTAATGAAATAGATAGTAGGGGTTTTGAGCAGAGGCTTTCCCCATAGAAAAATTGTGTTATGTGTCTTTGATTATCTTTGTCTTCTCGATTATTGTTTTCATCGATCTATTGGTTTCCGCTGCTTAAAGAGTAGAGTAGATTCTTGTCTTTTGTTTTAGTACATTACATGAGCTATGAATCTACCAAAAAACCTATATCGGTAGTCATAAGACTGCGAATAAATCCCATCACTTAAATATATTTATTTTGACTGATAGTTGGTAAACTTGATACAAAGCAGGAGAGGAGTTCAAAGAACTCAAAAGGAAATAGCATGACAATAAGGAAGATTTTCAAATATGTTGATTCTCCAAATGTTTTGATGATTGTTATGAAACCAACTCACAAAAAGATAGAAAAGATAGAAAAGATAGATGAATGCCTTAGAAATAAGCCTCTTTGAGGGGGAAATCTCCTTTACATTACATAAATGAACAATTCTTGGATGATTCAAATGACAAAACCTCCTTTCTATATATAGGAGTCTAAGGGGTCACAATATAACTAAGCTTACCTAACAATAATATTATAAAGGCACAAAAATAACAATAGAGCGATTCCATGTGGCACAATAATAACAATATGGGGACAACAATAATAATAAGGGATACAACGACAATAGTAATGGAGGAATAACTAGTATTATTGGGACCTAACATGCCCCTCTCCTTCAAAAAGTGTTGTCCTCAATGCTTGAGTTGTTATGGATGCTTCTATATAAAATTATCATCCTCCCATGTGGAATCTTCAACGGTTAAGTTCTTCCACTTGATGAGATACTCTGAAATTGATCAATTTCATAGCTATCAAGTTCTTGTTTCTTTGACTGCTTCAGGTTCCAATATGATTTTTCCTTCCTCATCAAGTTCTGGCAATATTGTTTGAACTAGAAGCTTGCCACCTATAACCTTCTTTAAGCATGAAACATGGAAAATTGGGTGCAGTTGGGAAGTTGCGGGAAGCTCCAATTTGTATGCCATACTACCTATCTTTTGCAACACCTTGTACGGACAATAATACTTTGGTGATAATTTATTATCCTTCTTAGCTTGCTTGAGTGACATTTGTTTGTATGGTTGTTGTCTTAGGAATACCCAATCACCTACATCAAAACTTCTTTCGCTACGATGTTGATTTGCCTGATATTTCATTCTATTCTCCACCAAGGTGAGGTTATCCTTTAAGTGTTGGAGAACTTGTTGATGATGCTCGATGTCATCTTCCACTACTTGAACCTTAGAATTTTCTCTTAAATATAATGTGATGGATGGTGGATGATATCCATAAAATGCCATAAATGGGGTCATTTTTGTTGTAGTATGGAAGGAAGTGTTATACCACTATTCAGGTAGAGGTAACCATTTGACCCATTGTGCCTGTTTATCAGATATAAAGCAATGAAGATATCCTTCCAAACATTTGTTTACTATCTGAGTTTTCCCATCAGATTGAGGATGATAAGATGAGCTATGAGCTAACTGAGTACCAAGATAGGAAAATAATTATGTCCAAAATTTTCCAATGAAAATGGGATCTCTATCACTTACAATAATCTTTGGGTTTCCATGTAGCTTTTGAATTGTTTGCATAAAGGCTATAGAAACTGTACTCGCTTTAAATGGATAAAATAATGCACAAAAGTGTGCATACTTGGTAAGTCCTGTGCATACTTGATAAAATCCATTGAAACCTCCTCACAATGTTGGCTTGGAATGGATAAAGGTTGTAATAGTCCTGGGGTCTTAATTGTTTCAACGTTATTTTGTTGGCAAACCAAACATTCTGCCACAAACTTTTGAATATCATATTTAAGGCCATCCAAAAAAAATCCTTCTTAACCCTATGGTAGGTTTTTAGAAATCTTGAGTGCCCTCCTAAGGGAGAGGTGTGAAATTCCATAAGAATCTCTTGTTTGAGTTGGGAATTCTTACATAGGTATAACCGATCCTTGTACCATAATGAATCATTTTTCCAGCTAAATGTATCAGATTTATTGGGATCTTGTTGTACCTTTTGAATGAGTGCCCACACTTCCTCGTCACTCTTCCATTTATTGCTTCCTTTGTTTGTCCAGTCTGGTTGGATAATAGAAATGGCGCAAATATTTGCTTCCACATCCTCATCCTTTCTTGCGAGTGCATCTGCCACAACATTTTGCTTCCCTTTTTTGTAGATGATTTCAAAGTCATAACCCAACATCTTTGTGACCCATTTCTACTACTCTTCTGAAGATAATCTTTGTTCTAAAAAGTATTTAAGACTATCATGATCTGTTTTTACATTGAAGTGTCTTCCCATTAGGTAGGGTGTCCATTTCTTAAGTGCATGTAGTATTGCCAACATTTCCTTCTCACAAATAACTTTGTGTAAATACTTTCCTTTGATTGGATGACTTTCGAAAGCAATGGGTCTTTCTTCTTGCATTAAAACAACACCAATTCCATTTCCTGAGGCATCACATTCCATAATAAAGATTTTTGTGAAGTCCGGTGTAGCTAAGACTGGTGCATGGCACATTGCCTCTTTAAGATGTTCAAAGGCCTTCGTTGCTTCTAGAGTCCATGAAAATGCATCTTTCTTCAATAATGTGGTTAGAGGCACTGCTATCCTCCCATAATTCTTAACAAAATTATGATAATACCCTGTCAACCTGAGAAATCCTCATCGATGCTTTTGGATGTGGGGATTTTCCATTCCTTAATGGTTTTAATTTTGCTAGGGTCTACCTTAACACCTTCATGAGATACAATGTGACCCAAATATTTCAACTCTTGTACTCCAAAGAAAAATTTGGAGATTTTTTCATATAATTTTTTCTCCTCCAACAGTTTGAGCACCATGTCAACATGTTGGACATAATCCTTCCAAGACTTGCTGTAGATTAGTATATCGTCAAAAAATAATAACACAAATTTTCTAAGGAAGGGTTTGAAAATGGAATTCATCAAACCTCGAAATGTAGAAGGGGCATTAGTAAGGCCAAAAGGCATGGCCAAAAATTCATAATGACCCTCATGAGTTCTAAATGTTGTTTATGGAATGTCTTTAGTCTTCATTCTGATTTGATAAAATCCTGAATGAAGATCCAACTTGGTGAAGTGAATTGATGCATGCAATTCATCCAATAATTCATCAATGACAGGAATGGGAAATTTTTCTTTAGCAGTGAGCTTGTTGACACCCTATAATCTGGACACATGCGCCATGATCCATCCTTCTTGTGAACCAATACTACTGGAGCATAGAAAGAACTTTGACTAAGTTGAATTATTCTAGCCTTTAGCATTTCTGCAACCATACGTTCAATTTCACTCTTTTGGACATAGGGATATCTGTAAGGCTTGATGTTTGGAGGAACACTTCCTGGAATCAAATTAATAGCACGATCATGATCACGAATAGGTGGGAGGCCTTTGGGAGTCTTAAATACCTTGGAATGATTGTCCAAGACCTTTTGGAGATCTGGAGAAATGAATGATTTCAATGTGGGAACCTCTAGTGAACATAATTGTGCAATTATGCCTCGTTGTTATTTCCTTATAAGCTTTATCATTCCGTTAGAGTTGATTATCTTTCTCGGTTTCCCTGCGATACCCCTTAATTCAAATTTCTTTCCTTTTGAAGAGAATTTCATGAAAAGTTCTTGAAAATTAAAAGCTATTGTACCCAAGGGTTGTAGCCATTGGACTCCTAGTACAACATCAACACCATCCATTGGAATGGAAAGCATTGGGATATTCAATACATATTCTCCCATGGATAGCTTGGTATTATGGAACTTTCCTGATTAATTTATGGTTCCTCCACTTGCAACCATCACTTGACACTCTGGTGCTGGATATAGGAAGAAATTCAATTCCTTGGCTATCTTACAATGAATAAAATTATGGGTAATTCCCGAATCAATAAACACTATTACCTTTTTCTTCTTGATATGCCCTTCTATCTTGATAGTTTGAGGAGTGGTAATTCCAGCCAATGCATTACAAGATATGGTCAGATTCATTTCTTATTTTTCTAGGGTTTGTTCCTGGTGTACATCTTCTTCTCTTGACATTTCTTGTTCCTTTCCTTCCTCCTCTTCACACTCTATGTAAAGTAATTTCTTCTCTGCACACTTATGATGTTAGTGTATTTGCTAGCACAACTGTAACAAAGCCCTTTTGCTCTTTTTTCTTCCAGTTGTTTTGGTGTCAACTTTGTAGGTTTGTGGATGGCTATGGGTAGTAACACTTCTGATCCAGGTGGATGTTGGTGGCCACCCACCTATCCCATTTGGACCCCCACAATTGTCTCTTTCAGCATTTTCAGTTTCCTTAATTGTAGCACAACTTACTATTTTTAGCAGTTTTTCGGTTCCTGAACTTCCGGAGCCATTTTGAGGCCCTAAACGACGTTTTTTGGGGAATC
>APFE030286720.1:21450-32662 GCA_000404065.3 Pinus taeda | reverse complement strand
CACAATTTGGCGTTTCATCTTCTAGGGTTAGGTTTTGGAATGTGAAGGGTTTTCCATTGTTTCTCAATAATAAACAGGCCTTCAAGCCTCATTGTAACACAGTTCGGAACAGTTCAGAGACATGTAGCCGAACATCTCTTCTCAGAGATAAGCTACCATCGCCCTAGCTGGTTTATTCCAATTCTGGTTGTAAGCATATTTCAGTATTTTCCATTAATGAAATGAAGTGTTATTTCCGCTGCATCTCTTTATTTATGGTTATCGCATCTCTGTATTTATGGTTATCTCTGTAATCTATTGCGTTCCTGTTTAAATCCGGATCAACTTCCATCTTTATGATTGTGAGTGCTAGGCTTCCTTGTTGCCATAATTTTGCTTTCCATTTTTCTTGCCAACTTGAATGCCTTCTCTAATGAATCTAGTTCCCAAAGGCAAACCTCATGTTGGATGTTATCTTTTAAATTCCTTATGAACACATCAATCCTATGCACCTCTGGAATATCTTTTACCCTTATATTCAATTTTTGGAAGTCCTCAATGTGCTCCATCATTGAACCCTTTTGTTTGAGATTTGTCAATTGGCTGAAAAAAGTGTTTCTTTTTGTATCCTCATAATATGCTATCATTCCATCCATAAAAATAGCCCAAGTGACAATTTTTTTTCTGAGAGAAAAGCCATCGATACCTTACAAATTGATTTGGTTCCAAATATAAAGTTGTAATTCGTACCTTTTGTGTGTTTTACACATTATGGAGATTGAAAAATTGCCCCATCTGTGGTATCCATGTTCCAGGATCCTTTCCATCAAACTTCCTCATATCGATCTTTGGAACATGGTGGTTCTTCGATCCAACATTAGAGTCTATGAAATCATGATTAACATTTATTTTGTTCTCATCATGAGTTTCCTTCCCTACCCTTTCGCCATTAATAAGCATTTCTTGTAGAAACTTTGTCAAATCTGTCTTCAAATTTGTCTGCAAATCTTCCATGACTTTGTTTAAATCATCCATCTTAGCTTCCACGTCATCCATCTTAGCTTCCACTTATTCATCTTAGCTTCTACACATTTATTTAAACCATCCATCTTGGCTTCTACGTCTTCTTTAAACCATCCATATTATTTTCTATTACTTTTTGTGCGAGTGAAATTTGTTGCACTTGGTCTTATAATTTTGATATATCATGTTGCATTTCTTCCTCTTCTTCATGAGTTATGCTAGAGCTTTTAGGTTGCTTAGTAAGTGTTTCCATTTTCTTTCTTTGGGGGATCAATTACCGATAATAATTCTTCACTACGCCCTTTGAATTCCTTCAAACTAATTTTTCAAACCCAACTTATGCAAAAATTTAAGAAAAAACTACACAACTTTTTTCACTTTGTAGGAGCTCGATATTGAATCTAATGTATCTCTGTAATTTGAATTTCCCAGGTTTGAAATTGGTTCAACCCTCTAAGTAATATTTATAACCCCGCAAGTCTAATCAAGATTGGATTCTCCAATAAAGAGTTATGCCAAATCTCCCACGATGACCTAAGTATAGATTAGTTTAGTAGAGCAAACTTGTGCGACGTTCCATGCATCACTGTTTCAACCTTAGGTTATGAAAATGATACCAAAAATAACTACAGTCTGTCCTCATTTTGTAACTTCTTACGAACATTTAATCTGATGCTCACAGCAAAAGTTACAATGCTTTTCCCAAGGTGACCTGTTTGGAATGTAATTCGTGGGTTTGCAAAAACCCTAACTTCCTCATATTATATCTCCAAAACTATAGTGAGATGGGATCTGAAATTTGGAGCCAATATTTAGAAAGCTTTCTTTTCAAATGGGGTTTTTTTTTAGCTTCTAAAACTTCATAGCAAAATAGCTATAGTGAAAATTCCACAATAACTTGTTTTAGATGAAATTCTGGAGCTTGCAAAAACCCTACCTTCCTCAGATCATATCTCCGAAAATATAGCAAGACAAAATCTAAAATTCGGACCGGAGGTTTAGTGCAATTTCGTCTCAAATGTATTTCTTTTAGCTTCTGAAACGTTGCCGAAAAAAATTTATACTGAAAATTCCACGATGACCTGTTTGGAGCAGTGAAACCCTAGAATCCAAAGTTCTCATACCAAATGTTATGAAACCAGCTCACAAAAAGATAGAAAAGATAGATGAATGAGTTAGAAATAAGGCTCTTTAAGGGGGAAACCTCATTTACATTACACAAATGAACAATTCTTGGATGATTCCTTTCTATATATAGGAGTCTAAGAGGTCACAATATAACCAAGCCGACCTAACAATAATAATATAAAGGTACAAAAATAACAATAGAGGGATTCTATGGGCACAATAATAACAATATGGGGAAAATAGGGGCACAACAATAACAATAAGGGATACAACGACAAGTAATGGGGGAATCACTAGTATTATAGAGATCTAACAATGATGGTGTAGGAACCTTTTTTTGGAGAATATAATTCAAACCACCACAGATTGTTATAATGCCCGAGAGAATTTTATCGAGCCCTGTTGCCCATAGAACACTATAATGTGCATAGTCTTCATATAAAGTTACTTTATAGAAGTTCATTTAAAGAAAAAAGGGGAGGGTGAAAGCCATCAGTCAAAGGTGTAAGGCAAAATTCTTGAAGATATCCTCAAAGAACTGAAACCTCTATTTAAAAAAATTAGGCACAAAGCACGAAGAATTCTACTCTAGCCAACATCCTCACTCACAGCAGCTGTAAATTTGTTTAAAAAATCTAAAAGTTATTTACGAATTCGTTTGAATGCCTTGCATTGAGGAATTACTATAAAAAGGGGATTATTTAAAAAAGGATTTCCTTATATTTGAAAGTTGTATTCTATTTAGAAAAAGGAACGATCATATCATCTAAAAGAAAGGCTTTAAAAGGTGAATGAAAACCTAAATTTTGTTATTAAAACATTTCTTGAACACATATTTCTTTAAAATGTGGTTATTGAATTTTTTTTATATTCATATGAGCATGAGCATTTCAACCCACTGTTGATTTTGACAAATATTTGAAGGTGAATCTCTCCAGGTTTCTTAAGGTGTGCAGTCTCCACTATCTGTGAGTCGATTTGCTTGTTGAACCATAGTGAGACAACACTCAACGAATGGGAAAATACAAGAGGCTAAGAAAATCAAAGCCACTGCTAGAGATGTATGAAGCATTTTTGAAACATTTGGAAATGAAAAGGAGAAATAATTCATAGATGACAACATTCTACCTCTCATTGCAAACGTAAAGACATAGGAGGAGGCCTGGGATACCCTTGAGAGGAGTTTTGGTGTATGGGGGAGAAATCCAGTTGAAGATGAAGAGTTTGGTGAATCCCATTGTACTCAATGACAAGTGGATTATGACCATGAAGAATTTGTAGAAGAAGGACCGTGAAGAATTTGTAGAAGAAGAAGAGAAGCAACACATAGATGCTCGTGAATCCCACTATGCACGAAAATAAGTGGATGAATATTTGGTGAATCGAGCAACAAATCTTGTTGATGATAGTGAAGCTTCCATTGGAGTAGTAAATGTTATGGTGAATCCAACAATTAATACTGCTTATGTAAACTTTGATGAAGAATTGTTGGCTAATGATGAATGGTTTCACATGGTGCAACAAAAACATCATATTGAAATGATGTTATTCCGTGATAGAAGCCCACTTGAGAGTGAAAACCAAGTGGAAGAAAACTTATTTGTAGAGACACATATTAGTATAGAAGTGAAAGTGATAGAGACAGAGACATAAAAGGAAACACAACAGGAAAATTTTGTCATTCTATAGAAAAAGGAATAGAACCGATGTGGTTCTGCAAAAGTTTTTGAACCTGACATTGATTTTGGCTATGACGATGGCCATGAAGAAATAACAAATTTTGTATAAGAATTAAAGTTCTTGGAAGAATGGATTGCAACAACATGTTTTGATGAATTTTGTATAGAAGTTGCAACAATGAATGTTGAAGACAACGTGGATGATGAAAATGTTATTGAAATTTTCAAGTATTGGAGTCGAGAAGAGATAAAATTTCATTCTCATCTTATGTTGTCGCAAATTGATTTTCAAAAAGCTAATGATGAAGATCAGACTACAAAATATGATATGCAGCAACAATCCACATACAAACAAATTTTTGAAGATACTAAAGTCTGAAACCTACGGAGAAAATACAAAGTTGAAGCAATATAGAGGATACAACATATGGAATAAAAGAAAGAGATAAGGAAATTGAATTATGTCTAATTTCTTAAATTGTAAGCCTGACTTAGACCAACAAACATCTTAGTTTAAATTTTTGTGGTTGAAATTAAGGTGGAGTGTTGGAGAATATAATTCCAGCCACCTCTTATGTGTCAATCAAGATCTCACAATTTGTTTTAGTTTAGTGTAGTTTGGTTGAGTTTGGTTAAGTCACACTTCAATGATTAATCATTGTCGTCTCCTGTGTAATCATATTTAATTGTTTCATAATATTGAGAAGAGCATCTTTTCTCCACATTTTTCATTCTCTAACACCTTTTTTTCAATCATTGATGGATCTCTAGGCGGCATTGGTGTTTTGATTATCCTCAGCAAGCTAATAAATAGTCTAGGATCTGATCTTCCTTCTCCAAAGCATAGTGATTTCATGTACACAATGAACATGGTAAAACATTTGTAGATGCTTTATCTCTACATTTTCTATTGTTAGTTGGGTTAAGTGAATTAATAATTGAAGATATGGTTGTGGTCATGATGCAGCAAATAGTGAATTTCCTGTATTTGGAAATTGGAATATGGATGGCAACATTTTTAGGTGAAGTATTTTATACTCTTAATCTCCTTATTGGTTTATTCATTATTCATTAATGATATACGTTGTGTGTGGCTTTAAAGTAGAGAAATTTAATGAAAATGGGTCATGTGTTTCAAAGAGTTTTTGTTGTACAAGGAATGCAAAAAGACATGCATCTGTGCTGCATGGAAAGTATCTAAGAGTTGTCCTGAGTGAGGAAGAAGGATTTTTTGATATCAGTGGCACACAAATTTCTAAAGTGGTTAACAATGTTTACAATGACACCCTCATCATACACGATGCGCTTAGTGAAAATGTGTGTTCCCAGTGGACAAGTTTTTTTTGTTGTTGTTAATTTCTACTCAACTCGTTGAGAAAAAAATTCAGCTATGGGGATTAGTGGAATTTCGAAACGTTTAATTTGCATATCCATCTAGACCAGATGACATGATATTTCACAATTTTTGTCTCACTATTCCTACACACTAAACATTGGCTTTAGTGGGCGGAAACAGATCTGGAAAGTCTACATACATTTCATTATTAGAATTGCTCTACGATCCACTTGAAGGAGAAGTTATTCTAGATGGGGAAAATATTAAAGGTTTGCAACTGAAATGGCTGTGTAACCAACTCAGATTATCTAGTCAAGAGCCTATGCTATTCGCCTCCACTATTCGTGAGAATATTTTATTTGGAAAGGAAGATATGGCTATGGATAAAATAATTAGTGTTGCAAAATATTCCAATTCCCATGCCTTCATTAGCCAACTCCCAAAGGGTTATGACACATAGGTATTTTTTTAGCCATTTTAGAGCAGAACTCATAAATATAGTTATATTTTGTCAGTCGTGAATAACAAGTATTCATTTTGATGATCTGTCCAAATGTAGGTAGGATAAGGTGGCATGCATATGTTAGGATGGAAAAATAAGAGAATGGCAATAGCTAGAGCAATGCTAAAAAACCCTTCCATTCTACTTTTAAACGAGGCCACCAGTGCTTTACACGAGGAACCAGAGAAAATTGTTCATGACACACTTGGTAAGGATTCAAGTGGTCACACTATGATGGTTGTATATCATCATCTCTTCATTATTCAAAGAGCTGATAAAATGGTTTTGACGAAAAATGGTGAAGTCATCGAATTCGATGGACACCAAGAATTGATTAATAACCCAAGTGGGACGTATGCAGATTTACTGCAAATGCAACCAAAGGCCCTGTCACATGGTATAACTATTTATCTTAACCTTGCATCAAACTCTCTAGTTCCATACAGAGTAACTAGCCAAATCTTACGTTAAAAATCACCTACTAGTTCAAATTAATTTGATGGTTCCATATATGGCCTCGAACAAGAAGAACTAAAAGCTAATGCTGCATTGAGATCTTCCTTCTAGATTTTGCTTGCATTGAATGTTACAAAGTGGAAGAACACTCTCATGGGATATGTAGGTACCTTTGGATATGCATAAACTCAAATAGATTATCTCGTCACTGTGGCAAGCATGATTTCTGCGATTTTTCTAAAAGACGGAAACAAGATTAGATAAAAAAATCATAACCTATTGCATTTTTTGTATAGCCCTCACAATGCATGTATTTGCGATGAATTTGGTTGAACATTAAAACCTCACACTGGTGGGACAGTTTCTAGCCAAAAGGATACGCCAAAGAATGCTCTAAAAAATCCTTACTTTCGAAGTTGGATGGTTTGATCTAGACCAAAATTCCAGTGGATTTTTTTGGTCAAAATTAGCCAAGGAAGCTATTCTAGTAAGTACCCAGTCCAAGTTCCATTATATTTCTTTACAAGAAATATGTTTAAGATTTTTAAAGCCCTCCGCATATGCAACAAATCTAGTTATCAATCGTTTGACATTATTAAGGTCGTACATATATGCGGGTAATATACTTGATAGGAGATCGTGTTGTCAAGTATTAATCACGAACGACGCTGCTCACTATTCAGACAACACCGATCACTGTTCAACAGGCAGCATAGTCGGCTAGTGTCAATATCATCCGGCGCAGTTATTGTTCATCCATAGCTAGAAATGTGTATATATTACAATGTTTAGTAATTAACGAAACAAGCTTTCAGTGTGTTTTTGTTCTCCGCTATGGTATCAAAGCCGCCAGTGGTAGCTTTGTGGTAGCTATGTTTGAGGCCACTTGTGAAGCTGAGTGTTTTGCAGAGAGCGTGAGCTGTGGGAAAGCACCTTAGTGAAAAGATCTTATGGTGTGCCACTGTGTTGTGAGATAGCATGAAGGAATTATTGTGTGAAAGTGGAGTGTTAACTGAGTGGGGTGAGATTTGTGTTAGCTCTACAAGGGTCTTGAATTGCTGCAAAGAATCTTGTTAATACGGTGGAGTTTTGTGCTTCCAAGTGCCTGCTAATCCAGTGGAGTTTTGCTGTTTGGGTGAAAGCTGTAGCCAGATGTGCAAGTGTCAGGTTTGCTATGTTGCAAATATCATAGTGGTTATCGTATGTCATTTACAGATTCCAACTACATTAGAAGTGCCTCCAACCAACTAATGCGTTGAAGCAAATAATTTTCATGTTGCTTGAAAATCGTGGAAGTAGTTTGATTTAAAAGGTTTCAGCCCTCTATTACCTATTTTAAAACAAAGAAAATCAAAGTTTGGTTTGTTTTTTGTTGGGAGACGTAAGTTTTTTAAAAGATTTGTTTTATTGTAAGTGTTGAGACTAAATTTAAAAAGGGGTGTTTGTTTTCAATGAGAAGATTATCCTAAGGAGTGATAAGGTTTTTTTAGTATTTGTTTTTTATTTAAAGTGGTGAGGTAAAAAAAAATGGTTGTGGAAATTTTTAATAGTGAAGAGGAGTTAGTAAAGGTTCTTATGGTGCATGTGTGGTGAATGTTTTCTGGGATTTGGTGAATTTGGGTGCATTTGGATTTAGATTTGGTGGTATTTCGTGGATTGGAGAAAGTTTTTTTTTCCATCATGTCAAATTTCTTGGCTGATAATTATTTGAATAAGTCCACCAAACTTGATGGAGGAAATTATGTGAATTGGAAATTCAAGTTTCTAGCTATTTTAGAAGGTTATAATTTGTGGTCCATTGTGAGTGGGGATGAGCCCAAACCCATTGTTGCAGCCTCTATTCCAGATTGAGAGAGAAGGGAGACGAAAGCAAAGGTGTTGCTGTGTATGTCCATAAAGGACAACATTATTTCTCACATCAAAGATTGCAAGACATCAAAGGAAATATGGGATATGCTGAAAGGTTTGTATGAAACAAAAAAATACAAACTGGATTTTGTTTTTGAAGACTAAGCTTTTATCTCTAAGAATGGAAGCAAATGAAAATATAAGCAATTTCATATCTTGTGTCAAATATTTAAGTGATAAGTTAGGGGATATAGGTGAAAAGGTGTTTAGTACTGACTTAGTTACCATCACATTAAATGGCTTAGTGCAATATTATCAAATTTTTGTTTCAAGTCTTTCAGCTAGAGAGAAGCCCCCTACATTTGATGAATTGACAGGAATTCTTCTACAAGAGGAGGAGAGGATGAAGAGCTTTAATTTGGGCTCCATTAGTTCATAACTAGCGTTGGTAGCTAAGGGAAAACATCCATGCAAAGACAAATCGTGGGAAAAGAACAAAGGAGGCAAGTTTCAAGCAAAACAGAAAGGTATGACACAATCTAAATTTCCAATCCATGATAAGAGAAATGATGATTGTTATTATTGTGGAAAACCTGGGCATCAATCAAAATATTTCTATAAAAGGAAATATAATGAGTCTAGGCAAAGAAATAGAAAGCATAATGGAAATTGTGTGGACAAAGACACCTCAATCAGTGATGGATTTAAAAATCTTAAATTGTTTGTTTCTGATGCTACATTGTCTGTGGAAAATGATGATGTGAATGATTGGTCCATTGATTTTGGTGCAACAATCCATATGTCTTGTAATAAAGAGTGGTTTTATGAATATTATGAAAACATTGATGGAACATATGTTTATCTAGGAGATAACAAATCACTTAAAGTTCAAGGTTATGGAGTAATAGGTGTGAATTTTCCTAATGGAAAAGAGAGATAGATCCATAATGTGATGTATGTGATGAGCCTCATAAATATGGGCTCATTTTACCTCCTAACCTAGTCAATTAAACCATTCTCTTAGATTATTACATGATTTTCTGATTATATTTATGCTTATAGAGTGAGTTGAGTTAGTTATTGTGCCATGTGGTCTAACATGTATTTAATGCAGATTGTTGATGGATTTCAAGGTCAAAGTCAAAAATCTAGTGGAAAAATGGCAGCAATAGCTTGAAGTGGATAGAGGAGAGAACTTTTAGGAGGGAATCTCCCTCATTTATTACTCCTCACTTCGAATTCCCCTTCATTCAACTCAGAGTACAAGCAGCCGAATCATGCACTAGAAGGGAGCCGAGCAAGTGGAGGATGACTGATGATTATCTCAAGTTTTGGGAGCCAAGCCTTTCTGATTTTAAGGAAGCTGTTGGTAGCTTCATTTGTATAAGTAGAGAGACCTAGGGCCTCACTAGGGTTGGATTTTTGTCTGATTTTTTCTTATGTAAACTATGCTCAAATTTCAATCTTATTATTTTTGTGACAGTTTCATGTAAACTTGCTATTGTTTTCAAAATAAAGATGGAATCCTTTTTGAGCTAGCACTGAGTTACCTTAGAGGGCTGAAACTCTTGGGTTAGGGCTCAATCCAAGTAGCCAAGCTCCTCTTTACTTGTATTTGTATGCCTTGTTTCAGTTTGTAGATTACTTTTCTGGTAGATGTGTTTCTCTTACGGTTAAGAATAGGTTGCTTTTGATGATTTAGTAGTTTGCTTCCATTTGTGCTTTTTGTAGCAGGTTAAGCAGCAACCATAAAAGATTCAAAAGGCTAGAAATAGTGCCTTTGCCACTCTTCCTCCCTCTGGGACCATGATTTGAGGCAAAGACTCTTTTGCTGCCCCAAAAACACAGATTTTCCTCATTCATAGGACTTCTAGTATTCAGAGTTTTTTATTAGGCTAATAGTCCAGCTTTGCTTTGCTTTAGATCTTCTTCATCATGCTCATTTCCTAATTTTCAATAGTCTTCTCTCATGCTTTCCTTTCCTACAACATTTCTCAACATTTCCTTTCATAGATCATATTTGAGATCATTTTTATGCAAAACTCTGTTTTTCCTAAATGCTTTCATTTCACTTGTTGCTTGATTTCCTTGGTTGAATGTCAATTTCTATGCAGTATATCTCTTCTAGCAGTATGCCATCTTATCAGCAATCACACCCTCCATCTAGTCCATGCCCTATAGGTCTCCCAAATCTCACCTCAATTCTGCCTTAGTTTCCTACATTTTTCCATAGAACTTCTTCCTTTCTCCTTGAGAAAATCTAATCATATTTCTCTCTCTTGGTGATTCATGGTAGATCTTAGGCACCCTAACACCTCATTACAACCTTCATCCACCTTTTTCACCCACTATCACACCCTCAAAACAATGAAAACTGCTCTCGGCCTCCTCCTGTAGGCCTCCTGTAGATTTCCCTGTAGACTTTCGTTTGAAGGCCGAGTGTGGGAAAAGCCTCCAAAAAGCCACCTGAGACCTCCTAGGACCCATCCACACCATCCTACATCTTCTAAAGTCCCAAAACTGCCCTTCAACGCCACCTATTCGCTGCCACACTCACACACAATAAATTACATGCATGTCAAATTCACATAAAAATACATAAAAATCCAAAAATATCTTTTTTGCTTATTTACTTCCAGGAATAGCATAGTTAGATGTTGTTTACTTATTTGAGTACGTAATGGAATTCCTTTTATGGTTTTCATAGTGCTTTCTACAAAAGTAGAATTAGTTGGTTAATTAGGGTTTACTAGGTTTTCTTTACATTTAAGTCTTTCTCCTTTCTGCAATTAGAATAGCATCTGTAGAGTAATCTTTCTTTCATTTCATCACATATAGAGCTTCTTCTGGAATCCATAGAAGTTGTCTTGAGCTCCTAGTGATCTTGCACTGGCTGACCAAGTGACAACCTACAGGGAGAACTAGTACTTGTGCATACAGCACCGACACTTCCAAGTTTGTTACGAACTACCAGGTTGATAAGAGTAAAGTAGGTAGCCCAGGAGTTGCAACATTATTGCCGCAATACTGGTGCTCACCACTTTTTTGCGTTGTTGTAGGGGAAGCATCAAAGTATTCTATAATTACTTCTTTCTTTTATTTCCTATTGCAACATTATGCTAATATTTCATTTCAACAAAAGTAGACTAGTCATTTATTTTCCTTTCAAGTTCTGCATTTCCTTGCTTTCCTTTTCAATTCTGCAAATTTCATTTCAGCAAGTTCATTTCAGTTAGTTGCAATTTATTTTGTTCAATCAAT
>APFE030286720.1:0-16114 GCA_000404065.3 Pinus taeda | reverse complement strand
GCCATTCATCTTGGCTTCATTTACCTTTAGTGAGAATGAAATTTGTTGTACTTGGTCTTGTAATTTTGATATATCATGTTGCATTTCTTCCTCTTCTTCACGAGTCATGCTAGAGCTTTCAGGTTGCTTACTAGGAGTTTCCATTTTCTTTCTTCCGGGCATTAATTAATGCTAATAATTCTTCACTATTGCCTTTGAATTCCTTCAACTAACTTTTCAAACGAATCTTATGCAAAATTTAAAAAAACTATACACCTTTTTTTTTTCACTTTGTAAGAGATGAATATTGAATCTGTTGTATCTCTGTAACTGCAGATCTCGAATATCTGGAATCTCGTCCCGTGGTAACCCTTTGAGGTCTCTTTCTAACCCTGCAAGTCTGATCAAGATTGGATTCTCCAAGGAAGAGTTATGCCAAATCTCCCACGCTGACTTGATTATAAACTAGTTCAGTAGAGCGAACTTGTATGATGTGCCACATGTCGTTGTTTTTACCTTAGTACCTGAAACTAATACATAGAAAACTACAGGCTATCCTCTTTTTGAAAATTCTTACGAAAATTCAATCTGATGGTCAAAACAAAATTTATGACGATTTTCCCCAAGTCACCTGTTTGGAATGTAATTTGGAAGTTTGCACAAACTCTAACTTCCTCAAATCATATCTCCCCAAATATAGCGAGAAATGGTCTGTAATTTTTACCCGATGTTTAGAACGAGTTCAACTCAAATGGTTTTTTTTAGCTTCTAAAACATCGCCGAATAAAGGTTATAGCGAAAATTCTATGATGTCCTGTTTGGAGTAGCGAAACCCTAGAATCCAAAGCTCTGATACCAAATGTTATGAAACCAGCTAACAAAAAGATAGAAAAGATAGATCAACACCTTAGAAATAAGCTTCTTTGAGGGGGCAACCTCATTTACATTACACAAATGAACAATTCTTAGATGATTCAAATGACAAAACCTCCTTTCTATATATAGAAGTCTAAGGGGTCACAATATAACCAAGCCGACCTAACAATCATAATATAAAGGCACAAAAATAACAACAGAGGGATTCTATGGGGCACAACAATAATAATGAGGGATACAATGACAATAGTAATGGGGGAATCACTAGTATTACAGGGACCTAACATAAAATATCTAGAAACCTACAGAAAAATAATCTGCATAATATAGATTTCAAATTTTAAGTATATTTTTATTAGATTTATTGTAACAAACTATCTAATCGAATGTCCATGGAACTTTACAAATCAATATAAGTGTGTCATGTACCTGTTGTAGCATTTTTTGGTTTTGATAAGATAGAATTAAATAATCAAAAAATATAAAAAATTATATTTTGAAAAAATGTTAAGTTAGGATATGGACATAACAATATTGAATAAAATGTTTTGAAAAGATCTTGATGATGATGCCCATATCAAATAAAATGTTAGGTTAGATGCCCTAAAAAAATCAAGGCAAAAAGAAAATGTTATGTTAGAAAGAAAAGAAAACAAAAAAACTCTGAAAGTGATCAAGTCTAAATGCACTACTATTTTTTCTGCAAAATAATGGTTGTGTGTAGCTTGTCATAAATATCACAACCCATGATAGTGAAATAGTTTAATCTTGACTGCTTCATGCTTTAAATTTGATGTTATAGTTAGATAATAAAGATCTGGCCAAACTGTTTAATCTTGGCAGATCAGTAGTTAGGTAGAGAATAATAAGGTGCTCATCAGTTTAATCTGAGCTCTTGGAGGTTATAAGGTTAGAATTAGATAGTTTTCTTTTTAAATGAACAAAAAGGAAAAGTGTTTGCTAGCTTAAATGCACCCATTAAGTGAAGAAAAAAATGATAGGATAAGCAAAGGGTAAGTAGAAGAAATGTTGTAGAAGTATGATAATTCCTTGGACAAAATGTACATTTATCATGTTTTACCATATGTTTCTATGTTCATGATGCAACTACACAAAGCAAATGAAGGTCTGCAAGATCAATTAATTAACTTTCATCATCCCCATTCATCCCTATATTTACTAATTTCCCCTTCCCACCTTCATATAGTTCATATTCATTCATTTTCAATAAAAAACCCCTTTTCCTAAGGTTAAAATCCGTTTTTCCTAGGAAAAGTGAAAAGCCCATGTTAAATCCCCTTTTACCCAAAAAACCCACAAAAAGATGTTTAGCGTAAGTATTGATGTATATATATGAAAAGAAAATGACTCATAAAAAACATTATACTTAGTGTATTTCCCTTTTCCACTCATGTTTCATATTAACGCTAAATTATAGTATTAAATCACTAAAAGTTCGCTCTGTCATATATTATTAACTCCTTTTATTAAATAACCCAAAACCATTAGTTTTATTATAAAAATTACGTATCTAATAAAACATCGCATTGGCGGATCACAAGCCTTTCAACATGAATGCACTCTCCTCGCATTGTGATATGCAATTCCGATGGACCCAGACCCAATGCAAATTTATTTCATAGTTTATTTCCATTTCACATCCGCCCCTCATCGCAAGTCCCAGCTAAAGCATATACCCTCCGCCATTGCAATCTCTGATATGTAATGAGAACCCAGACCTGATGCATTATTATCCGTGATTTATTTTCACATCACGTCCTTCCCCTATCGCATTCCTTTGCGATGGGCCTTCCTTCACTAAACTCTGATTGTGATATGCGATGGACCCAGACCTGATGTCATCTATCCGCCCGAATTCATGAATTTTAAGTCCGCCATATCATGTTTTGCGAAGGATTTCTTTATTAAATCGTTTTTATGGTTTAAATAAAGAACCAACCTAAGACCTTTGTTTAACCATAAAACCCCACTAATCTTGGTTTTTAACTCATAATAAAGCCATACCGCCATAATTAATCGTTGGCTCCCTCCGTTACTCTTTCCTCTTACCTCTGCATTGCTCTTTCGCTCCACCACCATCCAATCTAATTCATTCAAATCCAACGCCCCTCAAAAATTTTGGGTTGGTTGTCTATCCAAGCATTACTCACCCAAAAAAGCGGTATTCCACTTACCTCCCCTTGCTACGTGTCATGCTCAGATTGTATCGGGTGACTCCTCCCAAAACCGATAGTGCCTCATAAGTGGTGTAATGAAAACCAAAACCACCTCCTGTATAATGACAAAATGGCCAATGTTCACTTTGCTCCATGATTCATAAAGTAGACTGCTTTTCCGTTTAATCGCAAAATCACCTTTTTCTTTGTTTCACCTATTTTCATAGTAAAACCTCCATAAGCCTTTGCGACCAATAAAACCATTGTTTTTCCTTCTGATACGCTCTGGACTCCTTCCAATATCCTTTCAATCTCAATAAATCCATTGACGACCTTCTTTGTTACCTATGTTTTTCTTAATGATTTCTGTGTTTTACATGTAAAAACCCTTGTTCCAGGCTTACAAAGGAAAAGCCTGCATATAGTTTCAAGACAAATACGAAGATCTTACTGTTGAAAAACACAGTAAAAACCTGAAATGCATAGTAAAGGTAAAAAGGAACCCAGTAAAGGTTACTTTGCATGGTCAAAGGATATTCAAAGAGTTTAAAGAGAATCATATGAAAGATCAAATGAAGAAATCAACCAGCATAAAGGATACAAACATTCAAGTAGCTTAAAGGGAAAAATATCAAACAACAAAGCTAGCACAACCTGAATAAAAGGGATAGCAGGAAGCATTTTAATAGTTGCCCCTATCTTCTTGTATGAGGATATTTCCTTTCCTAGAATAAATCTTAATCAGTTTTAGGATATTTTCTTAGTTTCATTATTGTATAAATAACTCTCTTCTCAAGTTGTTATGTTTTCAAGGTTCAATGTTCAATATTTAAGGCTCAGGGTTCATTACTTGTTAAGTGGTGACTGTTCATTCTACTTTGAACCTAGTTGCACCTTTGAAGGAAGCTTTTCTAGACACTTGATGTACTCAGTCTTTCTGGAACCTTGATACAAAACAAAGAATTCTAAATTTGGTTTTACATAGTTTGTGTTATCCTGTAATTTTTTCCAGTTATCAATCATTATGTTTTTCTTCAAATGCTTATTACTTATAGAGATATCTAGGTAGGAATAATTGTGTCTCAATTTATTCCTATAAGCTCCTGATGTGATCATCTATTAAGAGAATAGATTAATGAATTGTCTGTTTAGCTAATCCCCTCTAATCAATAAATCATAAACATATTTTGTAAGCTTAAGTATACCGCCTTGAATCTTTGGAACGTAGTTTAGAAGGTTTTCATACTTATGATTTTTCAGTTTTACAGTCTAGAAACTATGATAATCATATTATTTTCTATCTTTCTCTCACCACTACTTGATCTATTTCATTGTGTGAAGCTTTATAACAGCCCTTTTCTAAGATATTAATATTATCCAAAGGATAAAGTATTTCAATTCTACATATGTCTTCATTCATTGGTCTTCCAAAATTATAACCAGAAACCCCAAAACAATTATTTTAGATGCTCTGGCATTGGTAGCTGACCTACTATTATCTCAGAGGTACAACATCAAACTGGCACCATTGCCGGGGATTCGAATTTCTTTTAAGTTTCCCTTGGGACAACGATATTCATTTATTCTTTTCCTTTAAGGTCATTAAAGGGTTGAGAAAGGTTAAAATCAATCACCTAGGTGACTCCACACTCCCAAGACGGCACCTTTTAAACATACCAGATCTTGTTCAAAAGCCGACATAGTTAAGCCTCTGTCAGATCCTAAAAGGCTTATGATAATAGCCAGTTATAAAAGGGGACGCCAACCATCTTCTTCTTCCTATTTAGTCCTACAGTCTAAAGAATTAGAATCTTTTGACCTCTATAGTAATATCGCATCTAATCCTCATTACTCCCATTTATCACCTAGGGTTGTTGAACTTCTAGATAAAGGAGTTGATTTTAAGTCATCCTACCTTATTCATTCTTTAGAATCTCATCCAATACCCACACTACCACTAGGATCACCTAAAACTGAATCTAATTTGGGTATTAATCTACCAGAATATAAACCCACAGATTTCATATCCCCTGCCACTTATCATTTTCCTTCCATTTTTGATCGACCTGAAGCTTATTCTTTTGAACAACCTGAGGAGACCTTCTCTATATATTCCAATCATCTCTTTGAAACAAAAGAAGGTATTCCTTTACAGGTCCCAAAGTTAGTTCTTATGACTCCTTTGAAGTCTTTCAGGAGATGTCCTCCTCCTTTAGCTCCAACTAGTTAATCAACCCCTAAAACACCATCTTCTTCCTCTACTTCTTCTTCATCCTCTACATCCACACAAAAACCACATAGTCCACCTGGACGACCTCATACACCTCAAGCACCTCATACACCACCTGCTGTCATGGCTTTCTGACCTATTGTACAGGCTAGGTATGTTGCCTCAGTCTTACCTAATAACCTTGATGCATTCCCAGCTGGATACTTAAAATACCTTCCCAAGTACAATGGAGAAATTGGTCCCTCAGCTGAGGATCATCTTCAAACTTTCATAGACTTTGCAGAAAACATGAATATTGAACAAGAAAATGTTTATATGAGACTGTTTGTACGAACACTTGAAGGAAATGTGAGGATATGGTTTAGGCAGTTACCAGCAACTTCCATTAGAAATTGGGAAGAGCTTACAACCATATTTAAAAATAAATGGGGTGTGAAAAAGCATCCTCTTTACTTCCTCACAGAATTTGAAGAGCTTAAAAGGAACTTCGGTGAACCAGTATCAGATATTATAAAAAGATTCAATAACCTCTATCATAAAATGTCTGCTGATTGTAAGCCCCCTGTAGCAGCAGCTAAGTCTAGATTTTCTAAATATTTTGATGATCACTTTGTTGTTATGCTACGAGAGAGAACTTAAAGAACTCTTGAAGATATGCAAACAAATGTTATAGAGGTAGAATAAAATAGGGAAGCCTCAACTTCCTTAAAACTTAAGGAAGAAAAGGCTGAAAGAAAACTCAAATATGTTCAAGAAGCCTCTAGTTCCTCTAAAGACTAAATCAAAAGGCTCAAAAATAGATGAAATAACATCTCTTCTTAGAAACCTATCAAATAGGATTTCAAAGATTGATACCCAACCTAGGACAATACAAAAAAAAATTACTAGACCTCAAAACCAAAATCAAGTTCAGAATAAAAGAAATCCACTACTACAAATTCTTCAGAGACCTAGCAATGATCAATAGGTTCCTACTCCTCTATTGATAGATGACCAACAACTTGATGATAATACTATGACAATTACTGAAGATATTAATAGTATGGATTCTTCTTCCAACCAAACAACGATCATTCCTCTCTCACAACAAAATCAAGTTCAAGAAGATGAGGAAGCTTCACAGGTCTCTAAATGTCATGCCTTCTTTGAATTTTTAATTGCAGAGTTAAACAAGAGGTATGATCTTAGGCCTAGGCCTGGTCCTAGGAGACCTCTAAAGGAAACTCCAATAATTGAACCACGTACCAAAACTGTTGAAGCTCAAACAACTCTTATTCAGCCCTAGGATCGGTCAATTGACACTAACCAAACTGGTAAAAACATTTTGACTACATTTAATTTTGAAAAAGAATTAGAGAGGGTTAAGATCCCAATTCCACTGTCAGAACTTTCTAAAAACCCTAGTTACAAAAGCCAAGTCACAAAATGCATACAAAATACCTCGGTTGATGCTGAAGGTGATGTCATAAGTCAGCAAGATGAAAAACCAACAATAGTTTTTGGCCCTAGTTCATACATGATAGATGAGATAGTGCCTCCTTTCTATGTAACTCTTAAAACAAATGATTCCATGTTATATAATTGTATGCTTGATTAAAAAGCATCACACAACCTTATGCCAAAATATATCATGAACCATTTGAAACTCGACATAACTAGATCCTACCATGACTGGTACACCTTTGATTCTAAAAGGGTGTGCTGTTTAGGATTAATCAAGGACCTAGTGGTTACCCTTGCCCAAATTCCAGTGAAAAGCATAGTACTTGATATTTTTATCACATATATCCCTCCCAAGTTTGGAATGCTCCTTTCTAGGTCTTGCTATGCCAAATTAGGGGGAACTCTACAGATGGATATGTCATATGCTACTATTCCTGTTTATGGAGGGGAGCAATTAAGATTATATAGAGAGCTAGGATTTGTACATACTGTTTGTAATACTGACCAGCCAAGGAACCATCCAATTTATGCAATAATGAAGACTTTGGTTGTTTTCAACTCACTTCAAAACAACATAAAACTCAAGTCAAAATTGAAGTAGTTGAAAGTCCTGAACCAAACCAAATTGATATTTGGAAACTTTTCTTTGATGGATCTTGCATGAAAGATGGGGTAGGAGCTGCAGTAGTTTTATTTTCACCTTAAAAAGAAAATATAACCCAATCATGTAAATTAGGCTTTGAAGTTACAAATAATGTGGCTAAATATGAAGCTTTCCTTTTAGGATTGCAATTAGCCAAAAGCTTAAAAGTTCAAAACTTAACTATTTTTACTGATTCAGAACTTATTGTTAAGCAAGTAAGAAATGTTTCCTAGACCAAGCACCCTAGACTTAGGTCTTACCAAAATGAAGTATGGGATTCAATTGAAAAATTCTTTGATGCTTTTAATTTGACTCATATTCCCAGAGATCAAAATATTCATGCAAATTCCTTAGCTATCTCTGCTAACTCTTTTAAAATTCTTGATAATACTGATGTACTCTATTAGATACAATTCAAATACAGGCCATATATCCCAGATAATCTGAAACATTAGCAAATACTCGAAGATGATGAACATTTGAAATCATTTTTGTAGGTAATAGATGATTTTTCATTTCTACAAATTGATGAAGATAGAACTGAAATAAATGAAAATGCAGATGGAAATGATATTTCATATTTTAAAACCCAAATTGTTAATCATGACATTATTTAATTATCTAATAATTTTATTCCAAAAGGACTCGTTCCTTTAGAAAAATTGTTTGATCAAAATGATGTCCTCTGAAACCCTCAGTCCATTTCTTCAGAAGATGACATAGAAGAGATTAACATTGGAACTGATAAAGATATCAAAAACATCAAAATATGTGCATCTCTAGACCCTGAGATCAAAGCTCAATATCTTAAGTTGCTGCAAAATTATAAGGATGTTTTTGCTTGGACTTATGCTGATCTAAAGACCTATGATACTTCATTAATACAACATAAGGTTTCTTTGAAGCAAGAAGCAAAACCTTATCAATAGAAACTTAGAAGGATAAATCTAGCCTTCTACCAACTATAGAAAAGGAGATTAAGAAAATGTTAGATGCTCAGATCATCCTCCCTCTTAGATATTCTAATTGGGTTGCAAATCTAGTTCCTGTTAAAAAGAAAAATGGAGAAATAAGACTCTGTATGGATTTTAGAAATTTGAACAAGGCATCATTAAAAGATAATTATCCTTTGCCTAAAATGGATCAGTTACTTCAAATGGTTTCAGGAGCACAAAGAATTTCTATGCTTGATGGTTTTTCAGGTTATAATCAGGTGAATGTTGATACAATAGATAGAGAGAAGACAATCTTTACTACACCCTGGGGTACATTCATGTATGCTAGGATGCCATTTGGCTTAACCAATGTTGGATCAAAATTTTAGAGAGATACAGACATAGCTTTTATGGGTCAGGTAAGTAAATTTGTGGCTATTTATCTTGATGACATAACTGTTTTTTTCTAAATTTGAGCAGAAACATCTAAAGCATTTGATGAAGGTTTTTGACAGGTGTAGAAAATTTGGAATATCAATGAACCCTAAGAAGCCCTTGTTTGCTGTCAAAGAAGGAAAATTGTTGGGCCACATAATTTCAAACGAGGGAGTAGTAATTGACCCCAAACGAGTATCTGCCATTGGAACATTGACCTTACCTAGAAACAAAAAGGAGATTCAAGCTTTTCTAGGCAAGATTAATTTTCTAAGGAGGCTTATTCCAAATTATGCAAAGATTGTAAAAGATATAATTGACATGCTTCGAAAGGACCATGAAGTCAAATGGACTAACTGTCTCTTCTAGGCATGCATTTGAACAAATAAAAAGGGCTATCTCTGAAGCTCCCATCTTAGCCAGCCCTAATTATACTAAGCCATTTAGTATATTCTCTTTTGCCTCTGAAAAAACCCTTGTTGCCATTCTATTACAGAAAAATGAAGATTCCCATGACCAACACATAGCCTTTTTCAGCAAGGTTATGAGAGACAATGAGCTTAAGTATGACATCATTGAGAAGTAAGCCTATGCCCTCATTCAAGCCCTGAAATCATTTAGGATGTATGTCTTACATTCACCCGTTACTGCTTATGTCCCTAATAGTGCTATGACAATTGTCCTAACCCAACCAGACACCGATGGGAAAAGAGGTAGATGGATCACTCAAATTCTAGAGTTTGATCTAACTATCAAGACTACCAAGATAGTAAAAGGTCAAGGATTAGCCAAGCTTCTAGTTGAATCCAACTGCAAAGTACTTGGAATCAATTTTGTTTTAGAAATACAAGGGAAGAATACACAAGAACTTTCTATCCTTGTATAAGGGGAGAATCCATAAGAACCTTCCCTTCATCCTAAAGGGGAGAACCCACAAGAACCTTCCCTTCATCCTAAAGGGGAGAATCCACAAGAACCTCTACCTTCATAGTAGATCAGTCCTACACACATTGACGAAACATTCTTGTTGTCAAAGTGGTATCAAGATATTGTAAATTTCTTGATCCATTTTGAGTGTCCAGCATCGTTCTCCAAAACCCAGTGTAAAACCCTAGTCAAGTACTGCATTATAAATGCAAATTTATATTGGAGAGATCCATTAAATATTTTGTTGTTATGTTTAATAGAATCAGAAACTGAAGGAATCAATGATCAGTTTCATACAAGATTTTGTGGGGGACATTATGCTTGGAGAGCAACAACATACAAGATTCTGAGGGGAGTATTTTATTGGCCCACACTATTATTACAAGTAGGGGCAAAGGTCAGAGGTTGTGTTCCTTGTCAAATTTTTGCTGGTAAACAAAAATTAGCAGTGCTTCCACTCATTCCATCAATAGTTTCAGCACCCTTTTCTCAATGGGGATTATATTTTTTTGGAGAGATTCACCCCACTTCAAGTAATCAGCATAGATGTATCCTCACTGCAACAGACTACTTTACTAAACGTGTGGAAGTAATTCCAATAAGAAATTCTACTGATTCAGTAGTAATTAAGTTTATTAAGGAGAATATCTTATCTGGATTTGGTTGCCCAACTCAAATTGTCATTGATAATGCAACAAATTTTTCTAGTTTTAAAAATATTTACTTTTGCCGAAAATATCAGATTCTGTTACATCATTCAACTCCATACTACCCTCAAGGTAATGGCCTTGCAAAGTCATCAAACAAAAGTTTGGTAAAGGTAATCAAAAAGGCTCTAGCTAATCATAAGAAGAGTTGGGATTCACATTTGATTTATGCAGTATGGGCAAACAAAATTACTCCAAAGAGATCAACTGGAAAATATCTAATTCAATTAGCCTATGGGAAATATGCAATCTTCCCTACCATTTTGGATTTCCTGGTTTTAAAATTCCTATAGGATTTAACAGATGAACCTGATGATTTTGCAAGAAGAATAAATCATATTATTGAACTTAATGAAAACAGAGATGAAGTTCAACACAAATTGAAGAAATATCAGAATAAGATGAAGGCCCTATTTGATAGAAGAGTAAGGGAAAGGGATTTTAAGGAAGATGATCTAGTTCTAAGATGGGATGCCACGAGAGAAGAGAAAGGAAAGCATGACAAATTTGAAAATCTATGGTTTGGACCTTTAGCAATTGCTAAAGTGAAGGGTAACAAAACTTTTTTGCTGCAGAATCTTGAGGGTCTATATTCCACTTATCCTGTAAATGGAAGGTTTCTCAAACATTACATTCAGTACTAAGAAGTTGAAATAGTTTTCGTTCCAAATACTCTGGTTTTCTTTTACTTTTCAAGATGTCAGTGTGATTTTTCTTACAATAAGAACTCCATAGCATGCGGAGAAGGCACATGGATCTATAGGTTCTCTGCATTCTACAAGAGAAAGAAGTCCCTAGATGGAGCCAATGTTGTAGCATTTTTTGGTTTTAATAAGATAGAACAAAATAGTCAAAAAATAAAAATAAAAATGATATTTTAGAAAAAAATGTAAAGTTGGGATATGGACATAACAATATTAAATAAAATGTTTTGAAAATATCTTGATGATGATGTCCATATCAAAGAAAATGTTAGGTTAGATGCCCTAAAAAAATCAAGGCAAAAAGAAAATGTTAGGTTAGAAAGAAAAGAAAACAAATAAACTGTGAAAGTGAGCAAGTCTATATGCCACTACTATTTTTTTTGCAAAATAATGGTTGTGTGCATCTTGTCATAAATTCCACAATCCATGACAATCAAATAGTTTAATCTTGACTGCTTCATGCTTTAAATTTGATGTTATAGATAGAGAATAAAGATCTGGCCAAATTGTTTAATCTTGGCAGATCAGTAGTTAGGTAGAGAATAATAGGGTGCTCATCGGTTTAATCTGAGCCCTTGGAGGTTATAAGGTTAGAATTAGATAGTTTTCTTTTCAAATAGTGACCCTGCACGGAGGGGAAACATGGAAAGAGATACGTGATCTCGAAAAAACTAGGGTAAAAATAAGGAGAAAAGAAGCTGATCTGCAATTTCTAAAGCAATGCAGGGACTCAAATCTTACACCTTCATTTGCATACATCAAGCACAGGTTACATAATCAGAAATATCACAGAACATTTGAAAGATTTAGCAAAACGTTGGTTCGTCTTGAAATTCGCAAAACCAGAAGCTCCCTGGCAAAATTATCCTCAACCGCCTTCAAAGCTCACCTGAAGCTATCAACAGCTATAGAGCAGGACCTGTGGAAAGTAATCGACGCCTCCGCAGCACTAAGGGCCAGCAGAGTGAAAGAGTGCGCTGAATCCAAGCACCTTAACAAACTAAATAACCTAGAAAAACGTGAGAAAAATCGGGCGGAAAAAGAAATTCTGGATTCAGCCATCCGAGGCTGCAGCTGTTCGGAACTTGGCCGCATCGTTACCCCTCAGGAAACGGTGGTAGTTAGCACGCAGGCGCAATCTCCTATCGAATCTGGCAGAGCAGGTAACCGTCCAAACGCAGAAAGCCGAGAAGGGGTTACTCATCATAAACGCGGGCATAATAAGACAGGAGACCAGGGTACACAACAAACTCGCAGACATAGCATTATAACAGCGCAAATGGGACAGCGGAAAGCTGAAACCCGCTGTCACAACAGCCCAGCCATGCAATTAAAAGAAAATGCGCAGAAAACAAAGGATAAAACGAGGACAGAGATAACAAACAGCGAGAATATGAACGCAGGAAAGCCCCCCGCTCACACCGGAATGTGTGTTAATAAGCATGCCTTGGGCAATGAATCATCACGCATACCCAACAAAGGTACAGAGACAGCAAACGCAACCAGCTATGTAGAAAATGAAGAGCGCTCAGCAGATATGGCGGAAAAACGTCCTATGGATGCCAACATCGTCACAATCAGAAACCCTCCTCATAGCAACAACTTGGAATGTACAAAGCGTGGCAGAAAGGAAGATACGGACTCATCGAAGGGAGCTTGTAGCATGGAGAGCGCCAGCCATCTCAGGTACACTTCTAACACCAAGTTAAATATTAATAAGCCTTATAGTAACAATATAATAGATAAAATAAGCTTAGAAAATAGCGGTAATAACTCCTTTAGTAATAACTTGGTAGATAATGAGAACGTAGAAAATAACCCTAGGAACATTAACCCAAGCAATAAAAAAGTGGTTAATATATCTTCCTATGAGCTGAAGAAAGAAGAAGTGGAAGTCCTGAACAAAGGTCTCAATTTCGCTGTAGCCCCCAACAAAATCCCCAATGAAGAAATCATTTGCAACCTAGAAGATGGAATCAAAACTCTCAAGGATGATGAAAAAGAACTCATCAGACAAGAGGTCGCAGTTATCCTCAGAAAAGCAAAGCCCCCCAAAAGAAACCTAAACCTTGAACAGCTTAAAGCTCTAAAAAGTCTTAGAAACAATAAAGACATAGTAATTCTAAAAGCAGACAAAGGAGGCGCCACTGTAATTATGGATCATGAAGATTACATTAACAAGATGAAAGACCACTTATATAATAGTGGCAGCTACAAGAAGCTAGAAAAAAACCCCATCACCAAAATCACAAACCTCGTAAAAAAAGCCATTAAAGAAACCAATCTAGAGGATAAAATAAAAAAGAGATTGACTCCTAGCAGTGAAATCACCCCCAGGATCTATGGAGCCCCTAAAATTCATAAAAAAGAAGTCCCCCTAAGACCCATAGTCAACACCATAGGGTCCCCCACTTATGAATTAGCTAAGTACGTCGCTAGCATTCTATCCCCGCTAATAGGCAAGACAAGCTCTTACATAAAAGACTCTAATCAATTTGTAAATTGCATTAAAAACACCAAGCTAGAACCCGGAGACAAAATCGTTAGCTTTGACATAGTCCAGCTATTTACCAAAATTCCCCTTAATGAAGCTATTCAAGTAGTTAAAGAAGTAGCAGATCCCCAGACCGCTAAATTAGCCGAAATTTGTCTTCGCTCAACTTTCTTCTCTTTCCAGGGTGAAATATTTGAACAAACTTCGGGTGTCGCTATGGGATCCCCTCTCTCACCAATCGTGGCAAACCTGTTCATGGAAAAATTCGAAAAGAAGGCGCTGGATTCATACCCATTAAAGCCCAAATCGTGGGTTAGGTTCATGGATGACACCAGTGTCAATTGGCCTCATGGCGAGAATGAACTTAACAAGTTTTTAAACCATCTCAATAGCTTGTCCGAAGACATCAAATTCACAATGGAGGTAGAAGAAAATAATTGCATCCCTTTCTTGGACATTCTCCTCATAAGAAAGGAGGATGGCTCCATTGGTCACAAAGTCTTTAGAAAGAAAGCCCATACTGATAACTACCTGCATGCTGATTCTCATCACCACCCCTCCCAAAAAATGGGGGTGCTGCAAACCCTCTTCACTAGAGCCTTCAGAATCTCGGATTCAGACCACGCTGATGAAGAAATTTCATGCCTTAAAAGAGCTTTTGCCAACCTAGGTTACAACAATAAAAACATATACAAAGCCATTCAAAAAGCAAAATCTGAGAAAAGTAAAAACAAATCAAATGACACCCCAACCTCTAATGCCTGCCTTCCTTACATCCAAGGAGTCACAGACAAAATAGCAAAAATCCTTAATAAGAAAAATATAAAAACTGCTTTCAAACCCTTATCTACTATTAAGCAAAGAATGAGATCTGTTAAGGACAACCAGGAACATCTTCAGCAAAAAGGAGTGTATATCATCAATTGTTCTTGTGGGGACCAGTACATAGGAGAAACTGGTAGATCAGTTAAGATTAGACTCAAAGAACATAGTGCTGATATCCGCAAAGAAAGAGTTCGATCCTCAGCCCTAGCAGAACATGTAGGAAAAACCAATCATCATATATGCCTGGAAGACACCAAAGTCATTGCAAATGTAGAGCACCAGTTTAAGCGTAAGGTTAGAGAAGCTATTGAAATCATTAAACATCCTAAAAACCTTAATAGGGATGGCGGCATAGAAATCAGCAAAAACTGGAACCCCTTGCTAACCCCCGAAAATAATCTCAATAGCGAGGTTAGCAATTCTTGACCCCTAGCATTATAAATTTAGCCATGCTGCTCTCTAGGCTCCTAGGCATGGAGAATTTCTAGAATGAAATAGCGTAATTATTAGTCTAAGTAGAATAATAATCATCTAAAAGATTGAAGCAATATTAAGGCTATGTATAATGCATCATCATTCTAAAATTAATAAATAACATAATAATAGATAAAAATAATAAAGTATATATAAGATAGGAGCAGTAATAAATATCAGAGTTAATAATATAAATAACATTCAATTGAACAACATAAGGGTAAGAATTAATAACTAAAAGCTAATATTAAATATAATCAAAATATTAATAATAAAATTAGAATAGCATTAAGAAGAACAATTAATTAGTAAACAAAATAAAAAGATCTTAAGTATTAACATCACAAGAATAATGCTAGCATATTAACAAAAAAGTAGACCTCAAAAAACTATAATTAAAATTAAAATTAGTAAGAATACTCATTAATAAATAACCATTTAAAACAATAAAAAAAAGACATTAAACAACAATAATTAAAATATCAATTCACATAATGAATAAAGCATATAAAACAATTTAAATGAGAATTCAATTATCTTTTATGAATAACATTAATGATAAAAATAATAATAGAGACAAATTGTAAAGTATATATAAATAAGAACTTTAATAAATATCAAAGTCAATAATATAAATAACATCTTAAAAATAAGCAACATTCAATAAAAGCATAGGGTTTAATAATTAATAACTAAAATCAAATATTAAATATAATCAAAAAAGATTAATAATAAATTAGAACATCATTAAAAAGAACAATTAATAAACAAAATAACAAATCTTAAGTATTAACATCAATAGGAATAATGCTAACATATCAAAATTAATATTAACAATAAAAAGTAGGCCTTAAAAACATTAATTAAAATATAATAAAAATACTCATTATTAAATAATCATTTAAGCAATTAAAATTAGACATTAACAAACAATAATTAAATATCAATTCACATTATGAATAAAACATATAAAGCAAATTAAAAAAGAATTCAATTAACATTTAGGTATAGCGTTATAAACATATAATAATAGAATCAATAAAAAAACAAAAAGCATTTATTAATAAACATTAATTTTTATAATGAGATAAAAAAGTATTAATATTAATATATATTAGAGTAACTAACTAATTATTAAACAATATAAAGGGCTTAAATAACAAAAATAATTAAATTATAAAGGAGTCGGCTTGTTTGTCTTCTCATCCTGCTTTTGCATATTTATACCTATCCTTCTCCTTCTTTTCTCCTCACAATCTTGTCCT
>APFE030286718.1:3156-35835 GCA_000404065.3 Pinus taeda | reverse complement strand
TTTTCACACAGCAGTGAATGTAAATGAAATTTTTACACACAGTGGTGTAAAATTTCATAGGAGGCAGAGTAAGTTTTGTGAAAATGTTTTGGTGAATCCCTTTGAGTAAAAGAGGATGAATATGTCTCAGTAAATTCTCAGGTGAAAACAAAGTTATGGTTGAATGTTGTTTTTGGTAAATCCCTCTCAGCAAAGAGGATGAATGTATATCAGTCATTTCATTTTAATGAATAGAGATCTTTTATGGTGGTGAAATACTCTGTTCTCAGCTATTTTTTTAAAAGGGTCCTCTGTGCAAAAAGATCCTGGAGTAGAAGAAAAACAATACATTGACTCTGTTCAGTTAATGTTTGGTTTTGGTATTTTCCCATTGCAACAAAAATACCCAACACCTTTCGCATTTTTACGGGTGGAAATGCAAAACCTATCTTGAAACATTACTTTCAGCAATGAATCGTTATACAAGAGCATTTCCAACGACGATACATTCTGCGTAAAATTTATAAATTTCTAAAATACAGTGGAATAGTATGCACATTAATGTTAATAATCTATAATTATTAATAACAATGGCTCTAATAAGACCGAATTATTCTTGATTACAAATAATATTTATGATGTTTAATAGAATTAGGGAAAGCGAGTTTAGGATGTCGGCATTTAACTGAATTGTGGTGCATTTTCACAATGGTTCCCATATATATAACCTCTATCATTTTAGTTAATTGGTGCTTGGCTTTGATTTCGGGCGTCGATATTTTAGGTCAAGTTGTATCCACATAACAAACACAGACATCGCAGAAAATGATGATTATGTTGTAATATAATTAAAGAAAACAATACCCATACACTCCACAAATAATGTTCTGCAAGAAGGTTTAAATATTCAATTTCCTTCAACCTCTTCTACCTTTTATCTCAGCCAGTTGTGAGCATAGTCGCCTACTGCGCTACTATGTGTTGCGCTACCTCTCCACAAAATTGTAGAACAACTCGAACTTCCAGCCAAACTATCTTTGAAATCTATGTTTTCTCCTGTATTTATGAGTACGGTAGGATAAAAAGAAATCAGAATACACATTATCAGCGATCATAACTATTCAGGCTGCAAGACTGCAATGAATTTACTCGGTTGTCTTCAGCAGAGGAATATGTATTGAATGGAGTTATGACAATGGGAAAAAAAATTTAGTGTATCACAATTCTGATTTTTTTAAAACCGAACAAAATGTACCGAACAATACTTACCTATGCTTTCTACGAGTATTTCTCATGGACCCAGGGATAGTGTTTGAAGGTTTTTATGCTTTCTGATTTTTATCACTCGGATAAGATTAAGCGTTGTGCAATTTACGGATAACCCCTATCCAACTCAGGACGATGATGTACACGAGGATATTCATTATCCCAAACCACTATTTTCAATTCCACAATCGATAAGAGGAAACAATTATGTGCCATCTTTTCCTCGATCCCACCAAAATTGTGATAAGCATTCTGAAGGGCAGTGCTGAAAAAGAAGAAACAGTAGTAGCCAACATTTTTTTTGTTGTTGTTTACACACTATCCATAAAACGCGGTATATATCCAACATTATCAGTGTACATCCTGATTGAGAAACCTTCTAACCGGATTTGAAAAAGAATAGTTATTTTCCCTAACAGCGCATGACGAATAAAACAGCATGATCAATGCATCAAGTGCCCCTTCACTTGCTCGAAGATGGAGCAGTGACGCTTGAATGATATCCACTTCATGTTTATCTAATCATACAACTGGAATTTTTTAAAAGCCATTCGAGTGGCCTTAGGGACATTCGATGCCTGTGTGTTAAGGCTTGAGTTTAATTCATGCAGTTGTATGATATTTTAACGACTGTATGTACACTTTGTCCTATTACAATGACTCTATGAGAATTCTATGACACTCAAGCTCCCAGATCTACCATCTTTGAACTCAGTGATATATCTAAATGCGTTGTTCTTTGAATGTGTTCATGGTGATCACTTGGTCGTGCCATGCTCACTTCTAAAACATTGCCAAGCAACCCAGTCACCACGGGCTACTATTACTGTGTGTGAATTCCATACAATTGACTGTAATGATGGTTCATGCATGATAACATATCTTCACTGTAGAAGATAACCCGTACATCAAACGTGAAGCCACAAGAGAGTATCACCACCACGATGCATCACTTGTCCTCTGATGACCATGCAAAATGTAGAACTGATTAATTAATTTAGTTAGACAGGTATTTTCCCCTAAAAAATACTGTGGGGTACGTTTCATGACAAGCACAAAAGCCTTTGTCTTCCTCTGGATTACCTTTTCCCTCAACATGACAGAGATTTGTCTCACTCCCATAATCACAACATGCACATTTTTTAGTACAACCTCAACTAGTGGATTTTCGATAGGTAACGCAGCCATTGTCATCTTTGAGAGGGTAGAGACAACTCGTTTTATTTGCGCAAGGATTTAATGTGATGCATGAGGGGAAAACATCCATTTCCTACCCTAAACCTCATCCATAGTGTAGTCAAACATTCAAGAATGTCTAGTTAACGACTTACAAGAAGTCAAAGATAAAGTACGCACGAGGAAGGGTTCTACCTAGTGCCTGGGCAAAGTACCCAATCTATCCCTTTGATGGAAATTTATAGTTTGTACATGCAACGAAGAAGATTAGTCAAGACCATGAATTCCCCTTCGATTTTAAAAAATCTGTGTACATTTTCCTTGACATGCGTTATAGGTAAAAAAAACTTATTTGACCTAATAATGAATTTTTTTACCCATCAATAACCATGTTAATATTGGAATCCTAACTTCCTTGGATGACAAGAAATCATGTTCTAAGGCTTCACCCTTTAAAAATTTTGGGTTTAGTTTTCTTATAGGAATTTTATAATCAAAATTCGTCAACGAAATTCTACTTAGGTGGATGAATCGATAGGCCTTAGTGTTTAAACCTAGGCTCTGATACATTTGTCACGTACCTCCATGGCCTACTTCGAAATAACCCCTAATTTCCCATTTATTAAATTTTTTCTTAGTTATAATTAAGATCTCCTTGGTTATAATTTCCTTGCCTACATTAATGATCTTAATTAACTCCACTATCATGATCATCCATCATGATTATAGTCTTTCTTTTATCGTGCATGACTAAAATAATATACCATGGATTCCTTATATTGCATGGAAGAGAATTTAATTTCATTATGCACAACATTAACCATAGTGAACCTTTGGATAATACTAAGGAAGAAATTCCTCCATAATTATTCCATAGGCATGAAAATATGCAAAACACTAAAGCATACCACCATTTCTTATCTTAATATCTTCGATGTGCATATGAGAGCACATGGCATCTCACACATTATTAAATCCATCATTTCCATCATAAATATTACTCTTAACTGACTGACAGAATGCAAATCGATGCGTCTTGGGCAATAGAAAATCTAATCATCATATATTATTCTGCTACCTACAATATACTATGATCATCCGCAAACATCTACCACTATCTACCATATTAACCGACAACTTTGTATGACAGGAAAAAATCCTTTACTAACATAACAATATTTCCATCTAGATCCATTTAGTATCCTACTCATTAACACACATATAAATAGCATGATACCAACACATAAGCTAAGACTGTTAACATATAAAATATTGAAACAAATAAATAGTCACATGAATGGAAAGACACTTACATACAACCATTTCATGCAAATGACAACAACTAAATCTCACTTCGAAGGAGGAGCACCACCACCCAACCATGAATCATCTCTGATTCCCCCTCAGTCGAAGACCTTGCCAAGGATCAACTATCCTCAATTGATCAATGCACTGGGTATTTAATACCCTCTTTCATGATTTAGTTACCATTAGCGGCATCTCACTTTATGGCTTTTTCCATTTTCCTAGGTCTTATCTGGAAAATCTCATCTTTATCTCCCATGACTCTTTTCCACATAAAGGCCTCCCTTTATCTCCCGCAAATATTTTATGTCTGATGGATCTTTATCTCCTATCCATCCTATGGATATCTAATCCATTCAAACTTCTCTAGAATCACATCTGGAATCTTATCAAGAAAGATTCATCTCTATCCCATTCCTCATGGGATTTGGAAAGCATCTCCTCTCTCTTGGTGCTCCACCCTCCAAGTGATTTATTTTATCAATTCATTTAATAATACACTTGTTTTCATGTTACATATCACCAAGCTTTCCTCATCTTAGGTGTAGAATACTTTAACCTACAAAGGAGGGTATCAAACCTAGCTTTCCTTAGCTTAGTTTCACAACATTTAACACACGAGGATTCACACCTAGATTTCATTTAGCTTAGGTTTACCATAATATTGTACACAAGGGAGGGGTGTTACAACTAGATGAAATGAAAACACATGTAAAATACTTGTTACATATGCACCAGAGGGAGTCTAGGAGGATAACAAGAAGGAATTGTTTGGAAAGCGTTAAGTATCGTGATCATTATCTTGTTGATTTGAATTGGTGTTTCTTTTGTCATCAATCTGGTTTTGTTTTGGGAGAGGCCACTCCATAGATGAATTTTTATGGAGTGTTTGAAGTTCAATTTTGTAGTGGAATTATTTGATGTAAAGAAAACAAAAAATATATCTTAAGACTCAATGATCTTTCTATGGTTGCAATGTTGGTGAAATTCATTTTTTTTCTTGTTTTATGTAGAAAATTGTATATCTCTGGTCTGAAAATGCCCTATTATGTTGTTCTTCTTTAAATCCAATGTGGGCAATTTAGATGTTTTTTTTGCATTTATGTTCCTTTGCTCCAATGGCAATGTTACTATTTTATTTTTTTCTCTTGCATTTATGATTGTTGTGGTATTTTGTGTGGATCCCTCTAGTTTGTTCATGTCTTTCATAAATGGAAACAATGTTTACATTAATAATATTCTTGTTGGGATTTCATGTTCTAGGTGTTTATATCAATATTATTGAGATTTATACTATTAATACATTCATGTATTGATATCAATGTATTTATGGCTTAAAATTTATTTATTGTTTATAATGTAGTGATATAAATGCGTTATTATTAATGTGATGATGATTTATCATGTTTTAATGCTTTATGGTTTGCAATGTGGTTCTTGTATTGGTCTTGGTTTATTTTTTTATTATTGTTTAGTGTTATAACATTATTTGTGTTTATAATATTGATGCGATGGATTTAGGGCCTAGGTTTGGTTTACTATTTCCTTGGGTTTATAATATTAAATGATTAGGTGTATTTGTTCTTTAAGTTTGTAATATTAATAATTCCTATAGTTTATCATTTATTCTATTTGGTTGATTAATCCCCAGTATTAAGGTTTAAAATTTTTTTCCACTGGAAAAACCCGTAATTCTCATTAGTATAGAGAAAATTACATATTGTAAATGTTGTTTCATATGCTGTATTCTGAGTCTAACATGTGGGACTCTGAGCTATCTAGATACACTGTGCAAGGTGCTCTTCCTGATAAAACAAAGTAGCTCTTTATATACTATTATGTATCTGTTTACACCTGTACATAGGCCATGCAGGGCCTCTTTCAGTATGATATATCATCAAAAAAGTTTAAAAATTGAGTTTTAGTTGCTATACAAAAAACATTAGAAAATCAGGGACTTGGGTCCCCTTGGTAATGCTGGTCTATATACGGTCGATGATAATAATGAAATTCATCAGTCCTCCTCTACTCTTAAATCACCCATTCTCCTCTAGGTAATGACGCAGCCTCCTTGGATAATTGGTCAGCGCTGTTGTTATGCTCCCTGTAGATGTGATTACAAGAGATATTGTTAAATTCCACGTTGAACATATTCACTTCGTGTAATATAATGTTGAGTGTGTGAATGTGGCAAACAGATATGTTATTGAACCAGTTAATAATAATCTTTGAGTCCCCAAATATATTTAAATTGAAGAATTGATGTCCCAAAGAGAAGTGTAATAGGTGACGCAGGGTAATGAGTTCCGCGAAATTGTTGGTGCTAGCTCCTAGTCCCATATTTACTTTGTAAAAATGATGTTCATTTATGAACATAATGAAGCCACCTCCACAGCCCTATTGATTTGCAACCCCATCAAAGAGGGCCCAGGGGGTAGCTTTGTCAATGGAGGGAGGTGGGTGGGTGCGGTGCTATCTAGGGGTTATAGGTTCCGGTAATTCATGATGTGCAGAGATTATTCTAGGCTCAATGTGTGGCCAACACACGGGTTTGTCATAGAAAATGAATCGATTACATGCCTGCCAGACAGACCAGCCGACAAGCAAGGGAAGCACTGGAGTTTTGATCCCTTGTGTCTACCAGACTAATCCTCCCATGTGTTGCTAAGATCATTACCAGTCCATGACCCCGCAAACCCGATAGATGAGGATATGATCCACCAAAGAGCTTGAATTACGGTGCATTGTAAGAAGATATGTTCTGAGGATTTCGATTCTCATTTACACAGTATGCACCGGGTAGGCCCAAAAATAGCTTTGTGAGTAAGATGTTCCCTCGTGGGCACTATGTCTTTCAAAATGCACTGGAAGAATAGTCTAGTACGCGGAGGTGCCGTAAGCTTCCAAATGTGACGCCACCAATTCAATGTCTGATCTGGTTGCTTGTGATGTATCAGAGAGCTATAAACTGACTTTGGGGAATAAATTCCATTTTTTGCTAGACACCAAACTAATTCATCAGGTCCCTCCTTTATCCTGATGTGGGATTCCAATAGAGCTTAGATATATTCATTCCATTCCTGGTGCCATCGAGGGGGAAGGTCGATGTGCTGTGCCGATTTGCAAGCTTGTGAAAATATATTCGAATTTTGTTGGTCTGCAATGTGTGCGAAAACCTTGATCTCATGTGCATTTAGATATGTGATGAGGTCTTTGGATAATAGGTGTCTTCCTCCATAGCCAATCCACAGATCCAGCCCAATCCTGCCCAGGGAGCCATCGTTGATACGCCACACCAGATTGTCTCTTATATCGGGGAGTGAGTGGAGCAATGGCTTCCATACAGATGAGCTGCCCATCGATGGCCATGTGGGACGACGAGCCTAGTCCAGCAAGTTGTGTGGCCAGATATATTTATGGTATGAGATGTGAGTCCATAGACTCTGGCTTGTCAACAAGGTCCAACCCATTTTAGCAGCTAAGGCTTGGGCAAATAGGGGGAGGTCTTTCACTCCCCATCCTCCCCATTTCTTTGGCAATGCAATTTTATGCCAGCTGATCCATGTGAATAATATTTTATCCTGATTCATGTTCCAGAGATATCTGTTGCATAATTGTTTCAATCGGGATAAAATATTCCTGGGAATCCATGCAAGTTCCATCCAGTAAACCGGTGTAGCTTCCAGGACTGATTTGATAAGCACGAATCTGCTCGCCCTCGATAAATATCTATGACTCCAGATGGATAGTCTCTTCTCCAGTTTTGTGACCAGCCAGACCCAATCTGCGATTCTGTGGCATGAAGGTTTTAGCCAATATCGTAGATATTTGAGGCCTCTATCCAGGGGGTGGATACAATAAGGAAAGACGTAGTGAGCAAATTGAGATTTAAGAGCAGAGGTATGAGAAAAGGTAATGGTAGATTTGGATTGGTTGGCAAGCATACGAGTAGCAGATGAGAAGAGAAGGAGAATCTTGGAAAACGATTTGGAGTCCCGAGTGCCACCATCAAGAAAAATAAGCACATCGTCCACAAATAGGAGATGTGTGAGGAAGCAGTCCTCAGTGATCTTGAGGCCACAAATATCTCCATCCCTTTTGGCAGATGCAATCAAACGACTTAAACCCTTCATGACAATAAGGAATAGAAGTGGAGATAGAGGGAAACCCTATCTAAGCCCTCTTTTAGAGTGAAAGATGTGAGAGGCTGAGCCATTGATAAGGACACTGAAGGAGGGAGTGGTAATGCAGGCCTTAATCCAAGTGATGTAATTGTGAGGGAAACCCAAATGAATCAACAACATCTTAATATACAACCAGCTGACCCGGTCAAATGCTTTGGATAAGTCAATCTTGAGAATGATGCTTTTAAGGTGGTTGGTCCAGATGGAGTGGATGGCTTCCTGTGCCGATCCAATGGCTTCATGGATTTGTCTGGATTCAAGGAAAGTGAATTGTTGAGGAGCAATATGCCTGGAGAGGAACGGCCTGAGTCAGTTTTCAATTATCTTAGAAATAATATTACATAGACAATTGTATAAGGAAATAGGCCTATAATCATCAAAATAGGATGGGGAATCAGACTTTGGAACGAGGGCGATGAAGGTCGAGTTGATGGCATGGTATAGGGAACCGGAAGTTCTGCTCTCCTCCACAACATTCAATAGGTCCTACCCCAGCAACTCATAAAATGCCAGGTAGAATTCAATGGTCCAGCCATCTAGGCCTGGACTCTTATCTTTTTTGAACCATTTTAGCTTCCTTTGAGTTCACTGGAGTTGACTGGTGCAAAGAGCTCTTTTGCATCATCCTCATTGACAAACCTTGGAAAGTGTCCCACCACATTTATAATATCAGGTAGATTTGCTTCGCGAGGACATTTGTAAAGGTTTCTGAAATGTGAAGTACCAAGGTGGGCTAGCTTTATGAAGGTATCGACACAACCTCCCTCAGGCGTAGGAAGATTCCAGATGGTGTTAGATACCTTTCGTCCCTTGGCATAATTTTGAAAGAACCTCGTATTATCATCCCCAGCTTTTAACCATATAGCTCTACTTCTCAACCTCTAAGATTCCTCGCGCCCCTTTAGGATGTTGGCCTTCTGCTTTTCAAGTTCAATCAATCTGTCCTTTGCCTCTGCAGAGATGAATCCCAAACTTCACTCATCAAGTAAAGTGCTCACCTCAGCTTCAATATTGGTGAGCTGTGAGGTTTCCCGTGAGATTTTCTCCCTAGCCCAATTAATAGAGAGGTGTTTAATATCAGAGTGATTATTGCAAAAGCCTTTTGCGAAGGACTCTACTCGGTTAATAGGGTGTGCAATCCAGAAGTCGGAAACCATCTTGATGTACGCAGGGTCACTCAGCCAGACATGGTTGAATTTGAATGGGGCTTTCGACTTTTTGAAAGGCCCCTGGATTTCCAGATAAATAGGGGCATGATCCGATACACCTCCTGAGCTCACCCATTGTTTGTAGTGATGCAGTTGCTGAAGGAGTGGTCCTTTCATTAATAATCTTCCCAGTCTGCGAGGTAATGCTGCATCACCCACCCTTCTGTTCCTCCAGGTGGGCAGCGGCTTGTGCATGGGGACATCTATAAAATTGGTTTGTTCCAGCAAATTGATCATATGGTCAGTGATAGCATCAACTTGAGCTGTAGACACCCATGATTCTCTGAATCCCAATGAAAAATTTAGATCCCCTCTGATTATGGTATGTTCTGAGTCCAGAAGGGAGAGGTTTGGAAAATGCTGCCAAAATTGTTCCCTGTGCTGACAGGGTCCATACACATTTACAATCCTAAGGATAATACCAAGCTCGGCAGAGAAAATATCCAACCCCAAGTATCCCGCTCCCCCCATGATGCATCAACCCAAATGGATCGAGGGTTGATTCCAATAGCCATACCCCTAGATCTCCCTGCAGCATCTAGGGTGACAAATGTCCAGTTCGGGATCATAGATTGAAGAGAGTGGGAGATTTGATTAACCATACCCAGAGTTTCTTGGAGCATAATAATGTCAATCGGTTCGGTCTCAATGAGTCTCCTCAAGTATAGTTTCTTAGAGGCACTAGCCAAACCTCTACACTTAAAAGACAAGCACTTCATGGAGGGACACCGCGTGGGGTATGTCCTGCTCTAAGAACCCCATCAATAGCAGATTGGCGACTAGAAGCAACCCCTGCCCCAGCCCTCCTAATTGCCTTGGAGAGATCTGACTTCCTACCCCTGGATGATAGGGGGAGGGCATTAGGCAACATAAGACCTAGACCATTCTGGCTGCCCCGGAAATCCTTGGAGTGGGACCTTGAGCGAAGGAAATAATTATAAGGGGGTGAAAGCCCAGAGGATGACGACGATACAAAAGAAGAGGAGGGAGTGGGCATTGAGGGGGCTGAAGTGACAATGAGAGGAGGGGTATACATGATACATTGTGCCATTGGAGTCTGAATCGATGAGCCTGCCATATAAGTGGAAAAATCAATAGATAACAGAGCAGGGTTCAGAGAGATACTCGAAGCAGTCGCGACTTCTGCAGCAGAGCGAGCCCTGGTCAGCAGCAGCGAAGACTGTCTGAATCCTCTATCCACTGACTTGGATGTTGGAGAGATAACTGTTAGTATTGGACCCGAGGATGAGGGGCACGAGCCGACCAGAGAATTAGCCCTGGAAGGTGCAGGCATGATTTTAGGTGAGTCCTCAGATTTTTGATTGAGAGGGCATTCTTTGAAGAGATGCCCTAGCTTGTGACATTGTCTACAGTAGAATGGCACCCCTTCATAGTCCAAGATCTGGACTCTGATATACTTCCCCCACTGTAGAGTAATCTTTTCATCCAAACCCTCACGAGTATCCAAGTGGACCAAAATGCAAGCGAGGGTTCTATTTTTGGACTCCACAAAGGTGCGGTCATGATCTAAGTAAGTACCTAGAGCATTGTCAATCCTGATAAAAGCCTCCTCACTCCAGAACTGTAATGGAAGCCCTGGCAAGCGTACCCAAAGCAGACTTGCCCCAATTTGTTCACGTTCAGGATCAAATAAAGGTCTCCACCATTTGAGAAGGACTGGGGCCATCTCGATGTGCCAGTACCTAGCCAGTACCAAGTCCGTGTATTTTTCCTTTCCAAAATGTAGGGAGAACCACCCCTTGGGAAAAACATGAACCTCTGGCAGTTCTATCAATAGCCCTCCCCAAATCTCCCTAACCCACTGAGTCTGCCTATTGGCTGAATACGCCCGACCACCCACATGTCCAACTAGCACCGTGCATGCCATGATAGCAAATTCACCAATAGCCAAGGTTTCACCGAATCTAATGGTGATATCTTTTGAGGTCGCCTTCATGCACTTAGTCTTTCTTTTGCTGGTGCGAGGAGCCGATGGTTGGTCTGCCAGAGGGTTTGGTACGCCTTCCGACGGATATTTTTTTGCCAGTCGAACCTTAACCGCAGGGGTCTTGAAACAACCAGATGGTCGAGCACCCAAGCAGGGGGCTATTAGGCAGCATCGGTAACCGGGATGTCAGTAGAGGGAATAGTGAAGAAAGATGAAAGAGGGTTAAAGGAGGGTGAGGGGGGGTATGCAAGGATAAGATGTGGAGTGTGCCCGACGAAAGAGGAGGGCCTTCGAAGCCTGGAGAATCCACAAATAGTGACCCGGAGGGGAGGGAAATAGAGCAATGCCGAGGAAGGGAGACGGCAAGTGAGGACAAGCGCGGATCCGAGGCAGATAGCGAAATAGTGGAGTCAAACGGTAGAGAGCGGGAGAAACTAGGGTTACCAAAGATAACGCAGTGGGGGAAAGGCTCCTCGAAATAATCCACCGCTTCAACCTCCATGTTGTCCCCCATATTCTAGCCAGAGGTCGATCTGAAAGTGATGGGTGTACGAACAAAAATGGCAGGGTGAACAGAGCACGGCGCCAGAACAAGAACGACAGTCTGCAGCGAATAGTAAACCCTAGGGATTTACCCTAGCCCTGCACGGATGACCTCCATCCGCGTTCCCTAGTATGACCTACTACTATCTCAGAGATGCAACAATCACATTAGAAGCGTGTTGGGCCCATATTAAGGTTTAAATAGTAGTCCTAAGGTTTAATATTAATCCATTATGTTTACAATGTTTATCCCTTCAATTTATTAATGTGTTGCTTTCATAATATTAACAATCCATAGGGTTTATTGATCCCTTAGGTTTCTAATATTCATAGTCATGTCGGTTGATTAATCTGTTGGGTTTAAAATATTAATTCCTATGTTTTATTAATCCCTTATGTTTTTAATATTGATCCCTTGCCATTTTCTATCCCTTGGGTTTATTAATTCCTTAAGTTTACAATATCAAATGCTTGGGTTTCTTCATGCTTCAAGTTTTTAATATTAATAATTCCTTTGGTTTAGCATTTAATCCCTTGGTTTTATTAATCTCGTGAACTTAAAAAATTAATTCATGGGGTTTATTAATCATTTGGGCTTTTAATATTAGCATGTTGGGTTTATTGATTCCTTGGGTATTGATCCCTTGCATTTATTAATCATTTCTTTTTATAATATTAATGTCTTGGCTTTGTAATATTAATAATCTCTTTGTTCTATAAAACCCCAATATTAAGGGTTCAATATTTGTTTAAAAATTTATGATTATGTCAATATCACAATAGATTAATCTAATATGAAAATCAACCATGGTCACCCATGTTTATTTTAGGGTTTATAATATAATCCTTTCGGTTTATTGATCTAACGGTTCATATTCCTAGGTTTTAATATTATTCCACAATGGTCAACAATAAACAAACATGTTCGACCATGATCAACCATTCTCCAACATCAATCACTTGGGTTTATTATTTCCCATTCAATGATGGTTTATTATGATGTCAACCATGGTTAACCATGGTCCAACATGGAATTGTGATAAGGATTGTCCCAATATGAAAAACAATGATGGTGAGTCATGTTTATTTTCGTGTTTATAATATTTATCATAGGGTTTATATACATTGGGTTTATAATATTAGTCTCGTGGGTTTACTATTATTCGCTTGGGTTCATATCGCTTGGGGTTTTAGTATTGATCCCTTCGATTTATTATTCCTTTGGGTCTCTCATATTAATCCCTTGGGTTTATTATTCCCTTACGTTTATAATATCTATCATGGTCAACCATTGTCAATCATAGCCACCATTCTCAACCATGGTTGAAAGTCACATTGTGACAAGCATTGTCTCACCATGAAAATAAATCATGCTTATTTTAGTCTTTGTAATATTTATATTTGGGTTTACAAATGTTGGGTTTATAATATTATTCCCTTGGGTCTAATATTATTCCCTTGGGATTTTAGTATTAATCCCTTGGGTTTATTATTCATTTGGGTTTATAATATAAATCCCTTTGCTTTATTATTCCCTTAGGTTTATAATATCAATCATGTTCAACCATGGTTGAATGTCACATTGTGACAAGGATTGTCTCACCATGAAAACAAATCATGTTTAATTTAGTCATTGTAATATTTATATTTTGGTTTACAAATGTTGGGTTTAAAATATTAGTCCCTTGGGTTTAATATTATTTCCTTAGGTTCATAATCCCTTGGGGTTTTAGTATTAATCCCTTGAGTTTATTATTCATTTGGGTTTATAATATTAATCCCTTCGGTTTATTATTCCCTTAGGTTTATAATATCAATCATGGTCAACCATTATCAATCATAGATAACCATGGTCAACCATGTTTGAAGGTTGCATTGTGACAAGGATTGTCTCACCATCAAAATAAACCAAGTTTATTTTAGTGTTTTTAGTATTTATATTTGGGTTTACCAATGTTGTGTTTATAATATTAGTCCCATGGGTTTCATATTATTCCCTTGGGATTTTAGAATTAATCCCTTAGTTTTATTATTCCTTTGGGTTTATAATATCAATCCCTTGGGTATATTATTTTTTTAGGTTTGTAATATCGATCATGGTCAGCCATGAAAATAAATCATTTTTATTTTAGTATTTGTAATATTTATATTTGGTTTTATGAATGTTGGGTTTATAATATTAGTCCCATGGGTTTAATATTATTCCCCTGGGTTCATAATACCTGGGGTTTTTAGTATTAATCGCTTGGGTTTATTATTCATTTGGGTTGATAATATCAATCCCTTGGGTTTATTATTCCCTTAGGTTTATAATATCAATCATGGTCAACCGTGGTTGAATGTCATATTGTGACAAGGATTGCCTCATCACGAAAATAAATTGTGTGTATGTAAGTATTTGTAATATTTATATTTGGGTTTACGAATGTTGGGTTTATAATATTAGTCCCTTGGGTTTAATATTATTCCCTTGCGTTCATAATCCCTTGGGGTTTTAGTATTAATCCCTTGGGTTTATTATTCATTTGGGTTTATAATATCAATGCCTTGGGTTTATTATTCCTTTAAGTTTATAATATCAATCATGGTCAACCATTGTCAATCATAGCCAACCATGCTCAACCATGTTTGATTGTGGCATTTTGTTGGACACCTAATCCTCTAAGGGCTAGTGTGGAAGCCAAATAGACAAACGAAGTCCAAGAGACCTTGGGATGTGGAACCCAATAGTCACACCATGTACTATAAATGTATATCATTTGCTAATAAAAATGTACTGTCGTGTTTTATCTTTCCTATTTGTCTTTGCCATGTCTGTGTTTAACATGGTATCAGAGCAGGTGTATTCCTGCCCTGCATAATTACTTTGAGCCATTTGTTTTATCGTCTTTCTGTCTAGAAAATAAACCGTTCTGACAGGTCTATGGACTCTCTGTCTACCTCTCTATGCCTCTACTTTATTTATGCAATATAAATGTTGATAATTTCGTTGCAATTATTCTCTGCGCACTTAAGAAGTACCAACACTGACCCTTGCCAAACCTGCACTCCATACATTTTCCAACAGTGAATTTCTGTCCTCACTTTGAACCTATTGATGCATGAGCATGTTTTCCCCCTTGAACCTCTTGCGAGACCAATACTGGGCATCCAACGCAGTCTACTAATTTCGAGGGAAGGAGTGTTACCTACATAAATAATGCAAGTTCAATGACTTTTATAATGGAGAAGCAACACAGTTGCATAGATGTCAATATTAGACGGATGGTTGTGGCTCTGAATATGAGTAGAGATTTGTTTTAGAAAAAACGCATTGGAATAAAATGATGAGAAATTTCCTCTCTACACGTTGATCTTTACACCGCTCCTTCATATTCCTGATTTTTGTTGAATGATATCCTCCACAAGGGAAGCTTGGTGGTATTTATTACATTCATGGCATCGTTGTCATGTCTCAAACTTGCGTACATCAATTCTGCGTCCCGTGAGGTTATGAAGTTTTGTCATAATATATAACGTTGTATCACCAATCTGCTTTCACCATTATATTACCTAGTGAATCCTGGTTACATTGAATGCCATCGCTGCATATATATACCTCTCAATTACTATTGTATGACTCGACAGTCATAGTTTATATTGAACGTTGGTTATATCAACTCCTGTACTGCTTCTTCATACCACATGGCTCTCTTTTGTGACATCACACCGACGCTATAATATAACGCCTTCCATAATCATAACAGTTACACTATCATAACAATTGCGCTGCCCACTGTTCGCTATCATAACAGTTACATTGTCTGCCTCTTCTAGTTGCAGAAAATGTCAGCGCATCATTCATGGAGGAGAACGTTCCTGCCATCAAAAGATCATTAGGAGAAGGCAAAGAGTTATCTTTACATATATTGTAGTTTCTCTTTGTTCCAACATCACTACCATGATTTCAACATTGCTTGGACTATGCTGCAATTCCAGCTAGCAATCAAATGTGTTGTGATTTCAACATCACTCCTTGTGTTGAAACTTTGAAAAGAATTCTGAGAAGTGAGAAGCACTGATCACTGGCTTGGTGAGATATGGTTGTGTTTATCAGTCTGTAGAGGGTTCAATCTGTTGCCTTCAATCAAATTGTCTTGATTCATATGTGTTCTATTTGTTTTCAATTTGTTGTGTTGGACAACCACTGGTTGCAAAACTTGTTGGATTTTATGTGATGCATGGAAACATTGTGATTGTGGATTGGGCTTAGAACCACTCGATAGATAAACTATTCCTTGTCTTATAGTTGTTCCTCATGGATTTGGGTCAATTCGTTATGTGAAGACTATGGATAATTTCAATCTAGATACTTGAACTCTGTTATAATGTGAAGACTGGCATGATTTAAAGCTTTGTGCACTCAATAAGTAGTACACCGAAAGCATTGTCCAATAGGCACACCTGTGAGCTACATAGCAAAAACAATGCAAATTAGACAAAGGGAATTGATGATGCCTTGTGAATTGCAGCGATGCAAGCTCGTGATGTATTAAAACACCAGAGATAATTTTATATAATTCATTCATTAGTCATTTATAGACTTACAGAATCATTTCAAAAGATAGTTGTGACAAATGAATGTAGGATGCTAATTAGAAGAAGCTGAGCCAAGGTTGCATGGAGCTTGTATCAAACCCTTTGTCTGGATTCTGTAGGTGAGGAATTTAGATAGCAGTGCAATTTTGAGGGATTACATTCCAAAATGCCTATGATAACACTAACTTCAAATGAATGTCAGTCAATAGATTCAGTAATCTAGTTCAAGGCTGCATTTCTGTCAAAGACTATTTTAAATTATTTAGAATGGCCAAATTCAAACAAGTGTATGTATAAGACCAAATTGCATTGATTTAAGAGATGCAAGCGAAAGGCATTTCTTCCAAAGCTTTCAAAATTAGTGTTTCAAGTGCCTCTAGTTCTTCAAGTCAAGGTTCTGGTCAAGATGTTTATGTTTAGGGTGAGGGAACCTATGCGCTATTTTCATAGTTGGTGTTTTGATATATATATGCATTGCTTTTAAATAATGTTTTTGCATATATATGTTGTGTCTACGATGTTTGACATCTTCGATCTCGAGCAAGCTAATTCATTGCTCGTTACTGAACTGAATATCAATAGTTTCATTTTGTGGAGAAAAGATGATTATTTCCTATAAGGGCTGATAGATACACCACAAGAGGCACTTATTAGTGATGGCCTCTTGAATATGCTAATTTTTTGTGTGTTTTTGAGTGTTGCCATTCACTACAATCTTGGTTAATTTATATGAAGAAATTGATGATGTTTTTAGGAGATTATGTACAACTCTTTCTCTGACGATTTGCTGTTCACATGGTGTCATCAATGGTTACAAGAATGTATTAGCAGTCGCCATTGAACTTGACTATTCTTTTCCACAGGCCAAAAAAGTGAAGGAGTATTTGAAGGATCCAAGCAAGTTTACAGTTGTTGCTGCCCTAGTGTGGCATTGTATTTAAAACTCATTATAGTTTTTGACTACATATATATGCATTGATTCCTTGATTCGACTGTTGCATAAGAGTTTGGTGGGCTATATAAAGGAAATGATTGTTTTGACAAATAAAAGTAATCTTTTGTGGAGAAAATTTTAGTCAGTTGTATTGTCAGAACATAGTTCTATTCATGAGTAAACTCTTATTTTTATGTAATGGATTGTAAGTGGTGCTTACTGGTTGCACACTGATCATTTGCTACACAATTATAAAGGATATTGCTAGTGGGTATTAATTTTTTGCATTGAGTAGTAGTTGTGATTAGTTTTTAAGGTGTATATCTGACATTAAAAAAAAAAAAAAGTTTCCAGAATCAATGAAGTATTAAAGTTCCTCAAAACTATGATATTGTCTAATACTTATGACACATTAAAAATGAGCAAAGTTTCTCTCACAAACATTCAGGTCTGTCTACAAAATGGACAAGAGAAAATTGATTTTTTGCAGCTCAAATCTTAGCTACAGCAAGAAGAATTAAAACAAAGTAATCATTCTAAACTTGTTTTTGTTCAAAAGATTGAAACAGACTCCCATAAACTAGCAAGGTTACATTCAGATGCAGGAGTTCAGCTTGCACTTCCCAAACCTATCATCAGACCTTGCGAAGAGCTTGTCCATAACAAGCATAGAACTGGTCTTGGATATCACAAGGACTTGTCCTTTCATATTCTAGACTACTCCAAACCAATCCAATTTCAAAGTGCTCGATTCATTCATGACAGTTCACCTGCTCCTCATGATACTCCACCTCCAGCTATTCCAGATTCTGCCCCTCTTCCATAGTAGCCACAACAGATTGTGAAATGGCAACACTGTGATCGAGTTGGCCATCTGAAAGATCACTATTTTTATGTTCATCCATGTAAGCACTGTCATAAAACCAATCATTCTTCAAATAGATGCTTCAGAAACAAGTCTCCTGCAAGAACAAAGATTCATCTAGGATGGATCACTTCTCGGCAATGGGCATAAATAGCCAAGAAGATATTCCAATAACATGTCAAAAACTGTTCTAGAGTATGAACAATCTTGTAGTTGAGTTTTCTCCATCATCTAACCTTGTATCTGACAGGGGGGAAATCATGGTCATCTACAAGCTTCAAAGCCACATCAAGAGAGCCTGAGCCACAACTTGTCACACCAATTTCAGAGTTGTAGCCAGAGACAAAGATTCCCCTGATCATGCATTCGGTTGGTAATCTGGGACACTTCCTCTAACATAAGATTTTAGCTTCTTGCAAGTTTCGGAAGAATTCCAGAAATAGAATTGGGGACACTTCCTCTAATAGAAGACTTCAGCTTCTTGTTAGTTTTGGAAGAGTTCTAGGAATTGCATTGAGCATTCCAGAGTTGTTGGTCATCCTTAAACCATCAGAGGTTGAGACTTCCCTTTTCAGGTTGAAGTTCTCCCTTTTATGTGGTCTGAAGCCTCCCTTTATTGGTTGAAGGTTTCCCTCTTCAAAACATCAGGAGCACTTCCTCTAGCAAAAGACATGAGGTTCATGCCAGAATTGGAAGAGTTTTGGGAACTATACTAAGCGTTACAGTGTTGGTGGTCATCCTTAAACCATTTCCCTTTATACCAACATTTCAGAGAGCACATTCAGCGTAGTGTTTCCATGCATTTTTGCATGTTCTATATTACAGCTCTCTTCTTGGACTCCTACATAACCCTTCGGGTTAGCGGGGGGAATGTTGGACACCTAATCCTCTAACGGTTAGTGTGGAAGCCGAATAGACAATCAAAGTCCCAGAGACCTTGGGATGTGGAAATAAACAGTCACACCATGTATTATAAACGTATATTTTTTGTTAATAAAAATGTACTCTCAGATTTTATCTTTCCTATTTGTCTTTTCCATGTGTGTGGTTAACACATTGTGACAAGGATTGTCTAATCATCAAAATCAACCATGTTTATTTCAGTGTTTGTAGTATTTATATTTAGAGTTACCAATGTTGGGTTTATAATATTAGTCCCACAACTTTAATATTATTCCCTTGGGGTTTTCGTATTAATCCCTTAGTTTTATTATTCCTTTGAGATTATAATATCAATCCATGGGTTTTATTATTCTCTTAGGCTTACAATATCGATCATGGTCAACCATGAAAGTAAATCATGTTTATTTTACTCTTTGTAATATTTTTATTTGGGTTTACAAATGTTGGGTTTATAATATTAGTTCCTTGGATTTAATATTATTCCCTTGGGTTCATAATCCCTTGGGGTTTTAATATTAATCCTGTGGGTTTATTATTCATTTGGGTTTATAATGTCAATCCCTTGGGTTTATTATTCCCTTAGGTTTATAATATCAATCATGGTCAACCATCATCAACCATGGTGGAATGTCACATTATGACATGGATTGTCTCACCATGAAAATAAATCATGTTTATTTTAGTCTTTGTAATATTTATATTTGGGTTTACTAATGTCGGGTTTATAATATTAGTCCCTAGGGTTTAATATTATTCCCTTGGGTTCATAATCCCTTGGAGTTTCAGTTTTAATCCCTTGGGTTTATTATTGATTTGGGTTTATAATATCAATCCATTAGGTTTATAATACCAATCATGGTCAAGCATGGTCAAGCATGATTGAATGTCACATTTTGACAAGGATTGTGTCACCATGAAAATAAATCATGTTTATTTTAGTCTTTGTAATATTTATATTTGGGTTTACGAATGTTGGGTTTATAATATTAATCCCTCTGGCTCAATATTATTCCCTTGGGTTCATAATAACTTAGGGTTTTAGTATTAATCCATTGGGTTTATACTATCAATCCCTTGGGTTTATTATTCCCTTAGGTTTATAATATCAATCATGGTCAATCATCGTCAACCATGGTTAAAAATTGTGACAAGGATTGTCTCACCATGAAAATAAATCATCTTTATTTTAGTCTTTGTAATATTTGTATTTGGTTTATATTATTAGTCCCTTGGGTTTAATATTATTTCCTTGGGCTCATAATCCCTTGGGTTTATTATTCGTGTGGGTTTATAATACCAAACCTTTGGGTTTATTATTCCCTTAGGCTTATAGTACCAATCATGGTAAACTTTTTTCAATCATAGCCAACCATGGTCAACCATGTTTGGATGTCGCATTGTGACAAGGATTGTCTCACCATCAAAATAAACCATGTTTATTTTAGCGTTTGCAATATTTATATTTGTGTTTACCAATCTTGGGTTTATAATATTATTCTCATAGGTTTAACATTATTCCCTTGGGTTTATAACGCCTTGGGTTTTACTATCAATCCCTTAGTTTTATTATACCTTTGGGTTTATAATATTAATCCCTTGGGTTTATTATTCCCTTAGGTTTATAATATCGATCATGGTCAACCATTGCCAACCATAGCCAACCATGGTCAACCATGGTTGAATGCCACATTGTGACAAGGATTGTCTCACCATGAAAATAAATCATGTTTATTTTAGTCTTTGTAATGTTTATATTTTTGTTTACAAATGTTGGATTTATAATATTAGTCCCTTGGGTTTAATATTATTCCCTTCGGTGTATAATCCCTTGGGTTTATTATTCCCTTAGGTTTATAATATCAATCATGGTCAACAATTTTCAATCATAGAAAACCATGGTAAACAAGATCTAAATGTCAAATTGTTACAAGGATTATCTCACCATCAAAATAAACCATGGTTATTTTAGTGTTTGTAGTATTTGTATTTGGGTTCACTGGTGTTGGGTTTATAATATTAGTCCCATATTTGAGTGTCACATTTTGGTAAACATTGTCTCACCATGAAAATAAACCATGTTTGTTTTAGTGTTCGTAATATTTATATTTGGGTTTACCAATGTTGGGTTTCTAATATCAGTCCCTTGGGTTTAATATTATTCCATTGGGTTCATAATACCTTAGTCTGATGTTTCCCTTGAGTTCATAATATCAATCCTTTGGGTTTATTATTGATTCTCTTGGGTTGATAATATCAATCCGTTGTGTTTATTATTAACTTTGATTATGAAATGGTCAACAATAACCAAGCATGGTCAACTGTGGTCAATCATGGTCTAATCTCACATTATGAAACAAATTGTCTCCACTTAGGGTTTATCTACCTTGGATATTTAATATTAGCCCATTGAGTTTACCATTGTTCCCTTAGGTTCATAATCCCTTGGGGTTTTAGTATGAATTCCTTGGGTTTATTATTCCTTTGGGTTTATAATATCAATCTCTTGGGTTTATTATTCTGCAGTCAACCATAGTCAACCATGGTCCAACATGGAATTGTGATAAGGATTGTCTCAATATGAAAATCAATGACTGTCAATCATGTTTGTTTTAGTGTTTATAATATTTATCTTATGGTTTATATATGTTGGGTTTATAATATTAGTCCCTTGGGTTTAATATTATTCTGTGGGGTTCATAATCCCTTGGGTTTTTAGTATTAACCCCTTGGGTTTATTATTCCTTTGGGTTTATAATATCAATCACTTCGGTTTATTATTCACTTAGGTTTATAATATCGATCATGGTCAACGATTGACAATCATAGCCAGTCATGATTAGCCATAGTTGAATGTCACATTGTGACAAGGATTGTCTCACCATGAAAATAAACCATGTTTATTTTAGTCTTTATAATATTTATATTAGGGTTTACCAATGTTGGGTTTATAATATTAGTCGCTTTGGTTTAATACTATTTCCTTGGATTCATAATCCCTTGGGATTTTTGTATTAATCCTTTGGGTTTATTATTAACTTGGGTTTATAATATCAATCATGGTCCACTTTATTAATCTCCTGTGTTTATAATATCAATCACTTACACTTCTTGTTCACTTAGGTTTTTAATATTTATCCCTTGGGTTCACTAATTCCTTGGGTTTATAATATTATTCCCTGTTGTTTAATATTATTCCCTCGGTTTCATAATCCTGAGGAAATAATATTAAACAAAAAGGACTAATATTATAAATCCAATGTATACAAACCCTAAGATAAATATTAAAAATACTAAAATAAACACGGTTGAATTAATAAAGCCTAAGAATAATAATAATAATAATAATTTTTTGGTCAAGTAAGAATGGAGCCTTCTATTAATTAAACTAGTACATTACATATGCTACAAGTCTATGCAAGTGCAGAGACTAAAAGAAGAACTAGTCTGTTGTGGGAATGCCAACAACAGGAAACAAACCAAATCCCCCAGAATTTCAGAACCTATTAAACATGAAGGAGTGTTAAACTCCCAAGGGCTCTCTGTCATCCGCAGACAAGTGAAGAGCATCTGCTAAGCTCCAGACCATCGCTTTGGACCCGATGGTAACACAAACGTCAGTTAAAATGTTTGAAGTTTACCCTTCTAAAAAAATGTTAGCTCTTCTACGTCGTTGATCTTTTCAAGATCCAACAATCCCCTCACTTCCCGACTTTGAAACTTTCCCTCTTCTATCAACTATTCATCTCGGTCCACCAGATCTAACGGCTCACACATTTTTTGAACGGTTAACTTGTGCACCCCAAATACACTCGAAAAGTGGTTTCCCTCTCTCACCTCACTACTACGTGTCATTGTGTGAGTGGAATCAGAGAAAAAGGGGAATTACCACTTACTGCCTTTCCTCCACCTGAAATCCACTCGTGGGTTTCTCAAATGCACTCCTACCAACCGGGACCCAACAAAAATACAAACCATAGTTCTCAACAAAGCTTGAAATTTGCCCCACCAAAGAAACATCGACACTTCTCCACTATTGATCTATTCAAGATCCAACAGTCACAACACTTCCTGACTTCGAGACTTGCTCCTCATTTGTCAACCATCAATCTTGCTCCCCCAGATCTAATGACTAACACATTTTTCACACGATTAACTTGTGCACTCCAAGTCCACCCAAAAAAACTGGTTTGCCTCCCTCACCTCGCTGCTACTTGTCACTGTGTGAGTGGAATCGAAGCCAACAAGGAAATATTGTTTACGGTCTTTCCTCCACCCAAAATACACTTGTGGTTTTCTCCAACCCACTTCTACTCATTAATTTTCGGGTAACTTCCTTGCCCAAACACCATAGATCTATCTCAATCGAAATTTATCGGTCCAAAATTAGTCCTCACGCCACTGCATCCTTGGTCTTCCTCTGCTAATCTCAACCATCCGCTCAAATCGAATCGAATACTAATGCCAATACAATCTGCAGACTGCTACCAAATAACAAGCAAACAGTTTAGGCTTCCCTATCTTCCCGCATGTCCCTTGAGCCTCTTCGATCCATCTTATCACTCCATTGATCCCTATCTTTGGCATCCTAACAGAGACAATCCTGTAACAGTTTGCCTAGCGATAACAACTCCCAAACGTGCCAAGTGTCCCTTTCCTTATTAATCACTCCTTCATTCACCAGACGATCAACTAACATGTTAGGTTTTCTTTTCACATGGACAAAGCTTATAATTTTTATGGTTTGTAGGTGGGTATAGATACGGTGAAAGACCTACAATAGCCTCCAGGGTTTTGATACTTTATCTGATGATGTACCATTGCATATTTTCTTGGCCACTCTGATAATCAATTTCGAATATGCTTGAATGATGACATTGTGTGAATTTGAATCCACCAACATTTCCAAGTATTTCTCTAAGGCCATGAGTTTCACCATGTTATTACTGGCCTTCCCCAAGTCGCCACGAAAGATCTCCTTTGTTTGACTCTGTTCATCTCTTATAACACCCCCAAAGCCAGCTAACCCCGGGTTCCCCTTAGATGCTCCGTCTATATTGACCTTTAAGAAACCATGTGGAGGAGGCTTCAAAATATTTATATCTGCATTTGTTTGGCTCACACCTTTGATTATGCTCTGTGGGGTTATAGACTGGAGAACCAAATGTAGTAGAATACATGCATCTTGGGGTAGAGGAGGGTGCTAAGAAAATTTCCTCAACAAGCTTTTCATTGTGTCTTTGAGTTGCCTTAAAATTTGGTCAATTATGTGCTGGGGCTTGCTTGTTTTGTTTTTGAAGATTTGAATATTTAGTTCTTTCCAAACATCCTAGATGACAAGGCCTGGAACCAGAGTCCAGGATTTATTAATGATTTCATTCCCTGAGAAATTTTTCCTCCAATTCTTCAAAGTTTTGGAGATGCTGAGTTTATCCCTATTAGTGTGCCTAAAGATTGAGGCCACCCATTCCCACATGGTAGAGGTGAAAGGGAAGAGGTTGAGAAGGTGATCCATCGTCTCCTCTTGTGAGCCACAAAGGTAACATTTGGATGGTCCAGTGAAGCCTTTTCTCAGGAGATTCTTTGAGGTTAAAGTTTCCTTCGGTGTTCTTTCCCCATCTTAGTTGGTCAGGCAAGGAGGATACCAGAATCCTCCTATGCTCTAGATCCTGAGCAAGAGAGTCTGCCTGGGTCTTCAAAGGGCTCTCTTCACTATGGCCTAGATCCTTCCAAATACTCCATTTTCCATTGTTCCTTACCTGGTCCAAAAATAATTTACCACAAGTAGAACTTTGTTGTCTCTCTCATTCTTGAGAGCTGCTAATTTGTCCTTATACAATTTGGGTTCCTATTGCCAATGATCCTCCAAAATTCGTGCTAGGTTCCCAGCTCGAATCTCCTAGAAACTATGTTGCTAAACAATACCTTTATTTTCCCAGGCAAGGTTCCAAATGTAGGAGCCATTAATATTCCCTAACATTCTAATGTGATCCTTCTCCTGCCAATTCTTGGCATATTTTTGTTTCCAAAGCTTAGCCTAGGGAGTTTCTGATTCCTTCATCCACCTCCACCAGATTTTAGCTCCCAAAACTCTACTAAGGGTTTTACGATCATGAAGCCCCAAGCCACCATGGCTCTTGGGTTTGTAGATCTTGTCCCACGCTACAAAAACCCATTTCTTTTTCTCTTCTCCTCTGCCCCATAGAAAATCCCTTTGTATGCTCCTGATCCGTTGCTTAATTCCTTTAGGAGTAGGAAGAGCTGTGAACATGAACATGGGAATTGCCTCCACGACAGCCTCTGTGAGCAAAAGGCGCCCCACCAAATTTAAAGACCTGCATGTCCATTTTCTAATCTTTTCTTAAATTTTATTTATTACTGACTCCCACACTTCCTTGCTTATAGGTTTATCTATGAGAGGTATGCCCAGATACTTGGAAGGTAGCTGGTCCCTTTGTAACCAAAGAATTTTGGGGATGTTTCTCTGAATAACAATGTCAATGTTAAAGAAAAAACTTTTGATTTGTTGAGGCTTACCTCTGTGCTAGATGCCATAGAAAAGTCATTTAAGATATGTTTGATCATTCTAGCTTCCTTGACTATGGGTATGCTCTGCAGCTTTGTGTCATCCACAAAGTGTTGATGGGTGTTTGCTGCTCCATCCAAGGTGTGTTTGATACCTTGGATTCTTCTTTCCACATTTTCCATTTTAATCGCTCTTCCTATCACTTCCATCATGAGAACAAAGAGGAAGGGTGATAGTGGATACCCTTGTCTAAGACCTTTGGAGGGTGTGAATAGTCTTGAAGGAGTGCCATTAAGAAGGATGGAAAAACTGGTCATGGTAACTAGTGCCATAACCGATCTTATTGAGCTTTTCTCAAAGCCATAGGCTCTTAGAAAGACCCCTATATAAGACCAACTTATCTTTTCGTAAGCTTTCGCTAGGTCTAGCTGAATGATCATACCAGCTTGTTTGTTACTTTTGAGAGAGTGTACCACCTCCTGATCTTGGATGATGTTATTGAGGATTTGTCTTCCTTCCACATAGCCCATTTTCTCCTCTAAGATGAGAGTTGGTAAAAGGGGCTTGATTCTATTTGTGATCACCTTGGAAATAATTTTCTACACCACATTACATAAAGCTATGGGTCTAAAACCATCCAGAGTCATGGCTTTTTCCTGTTTTGGGATCAAAGCTATGAAGGAAGCATTAAAAGCCTTCAAAACCTTTTTGGATCTTCTTGAGTCTTCCACCACCTCAAGGATATCCCATTTGAATTTTTTCCAGTAGGATTTGAAGAAGTCTACATTGAACCCATCAAGGCCTGGAGATTTTCCATTTTCCATTTCATTGATCACTTCACTAACCTCCTCTTGTAACATTGGCCTATTAAGATTGTGGTTGTCCTCACTGGTAACAAGTTGAGGGATACATTGAGTGTAATGGTTGATGAACCTAGATCTATCGTCCAAATGTTCCTCCACTATTGTGAGGAAATGTTGTACAAGGACAAATTCCATGTCTTTGTGAGAGGTGAGTTCTCTCCCTTGAGAATCTTTGAGCTTTGTGGTTCTGTTGTGTGCGCCCTGTGATCCATGGTGGATTTCTGAAAGAACTTCGTGTTTCCTTCTCCCCCTCTAATCCACTGTATCCTTGATTTCTATCTCCAGAAAGTCTCCTCTTGCAAGCACCGATCTTCCCATTCTTCCTACAAAGTATCAACTAGCCTTTTCCGCTCCTTGGTAAAGCCCTCTGTGATGCTGATCTGATTGATCTGCTAGATTTTTTGCTCAGCTTCTCTTTTGGCTTATTTTTCCAAAATCATTTTTGTTCCAATCTTTAAGCCTAGATTTGATATATTTAAGTTTTTGTTGGAGTAGGAACATTCTAGTGCCTTAAATGTTCAAATCCTCTCTCCACCATTTGTCAATATTACTAGTGAATTCAGGGTGAGAGAGCTACGCATTTTCAAGCCTGAAAGGTTTTTTTTTTGGTGTACCCATGAAAGTGGCTTCCAGATATAAAGGCCAATGGTCCAAACCTCCAAAGGGAAGGATAGAAGCTATCATGGCAGGGCCTGAGAGAAAGAGGTCCTGTGAAATAATAAATCTATCTAGTTTAGAGGCGACTTGTGAAGCCCCTCCCCTCTTGTTGTTCTAGTTGAAGGTCCCATCTATTGTTTCAATCTCCACTAACCCCATGTTCATTATGAAGTTTTGGATGGCCATGGAGTCTCTGCCTAGCTGTCCGATACCGCCTCTTTTCTCTGTAAGGGATCTTATCATATTGATATCTCCTGCAACAATCCAGGGCATATTAGTGTTTCCTGCTCTTAGTTCCTCAAGGGAGGTGAGAAGCTTGAGTTTGTCTTCTTCTTTTTGAGGTCAATAGATATTTGTGGTCATGTATATCTCCTTTTCACCTAAAGGTTGACATACCAAAAAAAGATATTTCCTAGATGTCTCAGCATCCAAGATTCCAAATTTTTGGGGATCCCACAGTGTCAGAATCCCCTCGTTCAGTTTTTTGCTTTAACCTCTAGATACTCATACTTATTAGCCATTTATTATGAATTTCTATAATCTTATCCATCAAACATTTTGTCTCCTGAATAAAAACCATCTTTGTTTTTTCTTCTTTTATTCTATTACTAAGATTTCTTTGCTTCCTTCTATTTCCTATGCCTCTAATATTCCAGGTTATGAGCTTCATTAAGAAAGGTTCGTAAAGGAGTAATATATAAGAAACATAATACATAAACATATAACCATGAAAACATATAGAAACATAATACATAAGCATATAACCATGCAACCACCATTCTAGATAGGGTCCAATCATCAATGAATGGCCTTATCAACAAATCATACCACGACCTCATGCATGACAACAACCATTGCATCATTGTACACTTGACAAAAGCAACCATTAACATACATAAGCAATGCGTAACCAACCATACACATGCATAAACACATGTAATAGCATAAATGAACAATACCTGTAACCAAACCTACAAGAAAGATACATGTAACTAAGCATACACAAATGTAACCAAACATACAAGAATTTAACCAAGCATACACAAATGATACATGTAATAAGAATATAACAACATGTAACAAGTCATATCCTCACAACGATTCATCCCACAATAACAACATCAACTTCCACAAGGAGATATCACTACTACCATCATTAATATTATGCAAACATAACAAGCACATGGAATGTAAGTGTGAGAGAGACACATGCAACTGACATGCATTCATGACCAACACATAGCCCATCGAGTTCGAGGGGTGAACCATGCTTTGATACCACTCTGTAACACCCTCCTCCCACATCTACGCAAATAACTAGATAGTCGGGTTAAACATAAGATGAGAGGCCACAATGATATGATTCAACTTTATAAGTCACTTTTAAGGAAGTGGAAACAACATAAACTCACTATACAGACATTCAACATCAGCATTAGGACCCTCATGAACCAATCCAACCTTCCTTCCAACTAGCCACTGGGTCCCACTAAGATTTTGGACCACTTGACCTCTCGACACTCTCATGCTTTGGGCATGTCAGTGTCTAGGGACCTCTCAATGCTGTCATAGGACTGCAAGCCAACATCTAGGGACTCTTTTGCACAATGTATTTCCAATGTCCATGGGATTTGAGCCACTCTTTTAGGCCCCAAGCCTAGGTCACTGCCCATAATTGAATCACATCTTAAGAACAGTAAAATATCAAGGAAATAACAATATAAATGCTATCACTTGAATGAGACCTTGACTAGGCCCCAACTAGCCATGAGAGGAATTTTGCCAAACATATCAGGAATATGTAATCTACATGTGTAAATAATAGATCTAAGCATAGGGATCTCATACTTAGTTGTCAAATCGCTAAGAAACATTGATGGCTCAACACATCAACCTACATTTCATACATTATGTCATAGATACATTGTTGATTCATTTACTAGTAAAACAATGATGAGATTCATAAATGGATATTGTCATCAAACACATATATAACCACCATAATAGCAACATAAATACCAAAGAAATCACAATCATATAAACCACATATAATCCAGTATACTCATGGAAATATGGGGTGAAATAACCTCATATTGATGATGAAAATTCCAAACCCGGAATGGGACTTCCACATTCCACCCGATCGTAGAATGACTAAGCCAAATGTCTCTTCAGTCATTCACCCCCATGCCATATTCCAAGCATGAATCTTGGATCTCAGAGAACACATCAATTGAAAACTAGCCAGGGCTTCCAAAGGCCATCCACCACAATCCATCAAACAATGTTTCCACCTCCCGATCAAGCATCACAAAACCATAATTAGTTTGGCCTCTATACAAGCCTTCCAAGGCTTCCAAATTGTTTGTCCAACCAAGCCTTCTAGGACTAGTAACTCAACCCATAAGTTTTAATGGGACTCTAGAGCATTTTTCCAATGAGTGCCTCGTGGACTAGTAACTCAAACCATCAAGGGCTTCCAAAACATTTTTCCAACCAAGGCTTCCAAGACTAGTAACTCAAGCTAAGTTGTTACAAGGCTTCCAAAGTGATTGTCCAACCAGGGCTTCCAGGACTAATAACTCAACCCAAGTTAAGGAAAAGTGAGAACCAACCAAAACAAAATAAGGAAAACAAATCGACAATCGCCATCACTATCCAAGGAATGGAAAGGCTAGGAAATCCACCATAAATCCCGACCATCCTCCATGCCCATGACAAATAACAACCAACAAACCACATGAATATGCCATGCATACCAAAACTAGTGAGGAAAACATACATGTGACTTGGTACCTGCAAGCGAATCATGTTGTAGGTGATGATTGTTGGTGCACTACGATGTATTTACAAGGAATATTAATTCCTACATTAATTTTCAAGTCAAGGCAAGTATTTTTATTTGAAGAGTGTCAGCACTATTGTGCATTGAATTGATAGGTTAACTAATAAAAAATCATTGCTATTTCTGATGACTACCTGTTCCAATTCAATCCAAACAATTTTGAAAGAAACAACTCTGAAAGAAACTCATAACATACTTTGCAATTCTTTTTAACCTATCATAAAAACAAAGGAATCGAAATAAAACTATAATGAATCACACTTGGTAGCCTTAAATGGAATTGAAACTAACTCACTCAAATATTAAAGAGACTACGACAATTGAACAATAAATGATAATCGAACAACAAATTCCAATTGAGCAGCAAATGATATCTGAATAGCAAATAACTATATTGCAGAAAGCGATCAATTCTATATCTGAAATCTATGATAACTTTACTTGGAATCAATTAGTGATCTAATGGTATAATTACATAACCAGTCTAACCAGAGGCATTGCTTATATATAACACACAGCTAAATTTGAATCTCGAATGAACAACAAAATAAAATCAAAATGATATTAACTTAACATTAACGAAGAGTAAAGAATAAAATAGAAAATATTATAGCACACATGAAGCAGTAGATCTTCTCTTGGCTTAGCCCAGAGTTGCCAGAAGTCTCCGCTATGAGATACTCAAAATATAATTATAATTTAAACATAATCTTCTTCAATAATACGAATAAGAGAGTTATAGTATCACCAAGGTAACAATATTATATGTCTAAAAGAGTAGTTATGAACTGTGTATTTATGAACTAGTCGTGCACGTTGTCTTTCAACATTATATATAACAATTAGAAAAGTAAATAGATAAAAGAAAATCCTCAGGATCAGGAGATCATGAGGATTTCGCAATACTTGATCTGATTTCATCATAAAATAGCCTCGATTTGCCTCCTCTTCCCCTGTCCTGATTTGCCTTAGACGTTGTCTTTTCCCTTTATGACATATTGTTATATTGCTTGAACAACTATCATCCAATTCACGTCTTCTACAAATAAAGATATTAAAAATCAGTTTTTCCTATTTATATTTGTCTAATTTGTTACCTATTAGTTTTACACAACTTTAACTATTATTTCCTCCACTTTTATCCATAAGTAAAGATAATGATGTGAGAATGAGAGCTAAATAAAGCTCTTACCAAGGAGATAACATACATTTTTCTTGACCCAACATACTCCCCAACTTACCTTGTTCCATGTCCTCATGCAATTAAATGGTTTAAGTGCAACTAGGTTAGGCAATAGGGAGGGTATACCTCCTCCTTATAAAATTTGAAGCCATTTTTCTTCTTATGTAGAAAGAAAGCTTGGTTTAATTCTTGATCCTTCAAGTTGTAGTCACTACAGTACTTATCCAGATGATATCGTACGATTAGGATTCTATACCAACATCCTATCCATTCAGGTCTCATGGTTAGGACCATGTTACTCTATTTATGGAAACGAGAGGAGGCAACTTGAAAGTTCTGGTATCCAAACGGTTCTTGGTTTCTAAGAGTATTACTAAAGACCTCCCACCTTTGTGTGGCTGTAGACAAGGCTTTATCCTTCATCTCTTGGAAGTACTCATTTCCAGCTTGTATAATATCTATGTGGAATGGCCTTAATTGGCCTGCAACACCAGCTCGCTTCATAAATTTCTTGTTCCTGAGAGAGAGATGTAAGGGCTTTATAGTTTCCCCCCTAACCCATAGGTTAATTCCATACTCACAGTTTCTAAAATTATTGTGAGAATTGGCCCACTTGAGTTGGTTAGTAGAAAAAGAAAGAAATTCATGGAATTAGACATCCCCTATCAAGGGGACAAGGTTGTTGTCCCTATCATCTTCAAAAAATAAATTGTGCATGTAAACTTCATAGAGGAGGTGTTGTACTTGCTCGTTTTTCTTTTTGAAGAACTTAAAAAAGTCTGGGGTAGTTTTGATTTCCACAGACTTTCCAGCCTTAACAACTTTGATTTTTAGTAGGAGGTACCTTTCCAGGAGGAATAATGCATAGTTTGTAGCAGAAGCTCTGCATGATAGGGTGTCTGAATAAAGAGAGTAGTCAGTTTCCAACTGCTCTTTAGCCTTTTATAATTTTCCCTGTGCTTGCTCAACATTTTTCTATTAAGCCTTGTACTGAGTGAATGTCTCATCCTCAGTAACTATGAGTGCTTCAAACTTTTTCCTTAATTTTTGTTGTATATGTAGGGGCACTACTTCTTCTTTATGTTGATTTAATTCCTATTGAACCTTCAATAGTTCATTCTGTAGCCTCTGTTACATAGTAAAATGTCACTGCCATCATGTCAGTCTCCCTACTGTGCTATAAAACTACATTCACCTAAGCTCATGCTCCTTGAAATGGATAAAAACCCTCTTTGCCTAAGTTAAATGAATCATCGCGTCTGTTAATTAAATAACCACGCTGACTGGCGGAGGCTAGTGTAACTGCTGCGCTGCCAGCGCGGAAGAACACGTGTTTTCCATGCTGGTACGATTTTACGGACAGCGCGCCCTTCGTTCGTACCCTTGAGCGCTGACCAGACCTCCTCTATAGTTGATCTGCGATTCCAGCGCGCCAGCCCAGTTTTGCACCCGCGCTGATCCTGTTTGGGCGAATTTGTTCTAACAGCCAACCTTCCAGATCACTCCAGACTTGGTTGTTAGCATTGTTGAGGTCGCCATCCTTTCTCTGGCATGTATGTTCGACTGTCCATCCACTTATCTTGGGGGAAAGCTCATCCTTTACCTATTCATGGAGACTCCTTCTCCTTTATAAGCCTCCTTCATTTCCCATGAGCAGCTAGTTTTTGAACATATAGACTTTGATTGAGGAATTCTTAGTGCATTAGTGCTGCTCTTTGT
>APFE030286716.1:0-10747 GCA_000404065.3 Pinus taeda | reverse complement strand
ATAATAAAGAAAAGAAACTAATAAATAAACAATAAATAATAAATAATAAATAAAATAAATACTTATATAAATGAATAAATAAATAAAATAATTATTTTAGATATCATTTTGGGATTCAACTGCGTTAAGTAAGTCATTCAAATGTATGACCATTTCCATGAGAGGTAGTCGTAACTGACTAATTTCTCCTGATTTTTGAATAGTTCACTTAGCACTCATTGCATCGGGTGATGCTCACAGGGGTGAGGAAGTGGGACTGAAACTAGTGAAATGAATCACATAGCGTCAATCATCACTTCCGGGGCTTGCACCCGGTAACCAGGACTTCCCGTGAGGTCACCCATCCCAGATCGCCTCTGGCTCAAGCGCGCTTAACTGTGGAGTTTTCCCCACAATCAAGCCCACTTAGCTTGCTACCCCATATAATGCACTACGTAAACCCCCATACTTAAAAAAATAATAATAATAATAATAATTATTAATTAATTAATCATTTGTAAGCCGACTATAAAAGAAGACATCAAAAATTTTCAATAACTATTGATAAGCTCCATAATTTCACGCTCTCTCTTCTCAAAATACAAATCTCATTGCCGTGATGATGGACTCACTAAGCTAGTCCAAAACGTTGGTTTCAAAACTGTTCACAGGTTTTTCCACAATAATAAAAAACCCTTGCTTGTTGCTACAATTTGGCAATTTTCTAGGGTAGGCCTGTGTTTTGTCCTTTTGAACCCCTTCCCCTCACTCGATATTTGAAATTCCACTTTCCCCTACTTCCTAACATCCCTCCCTACTTCCCAAAATTTTCTTAAGAATTTATAAGCCCTTATCCCCTTCATTTCCCCTCATTTCTACAAATCCCCTGTTCCACACATCAGGATAGGTTTTACTCAAATGATGTTTCTAAGCAAGACAAAAATAATTTGGAAAACATGAGAGAGGGTTTTATCCATAATAGGCCAAGGAAGAAAAACCTCCTTCACATTTTACACAGGTGTCATGGTTTTAGAGAAATGTCAAAAATATAGTTGCTTCAGGAGAGTTGATGCACCTCTGGAGTGACCTTAGTAAAATCAATATTTCTCCTAGCTTGGTTGGTGAAATGACTTGCTTGATGAGTGAAATGATAACTAGACACAAAGATATTTCCAATGCACTATCATGAGCTCACTTTGGAGTTCAGGAAGACATTCAAAAGTTGACTGCAATAGCACTCTGCATTTAGGTAGCCTCATTTTTCACATTTTGACCAGTCTTGGGAGATTGGACTTTTGATAGGGCAAATGAACTCCAAATTGGAAAATTCAAGATTTTCTAGAAATTAGACTCGGTAATAATTCCAACGAGCTATCCTGCACCCAATTTGGATGTCAGGAAGGCGTCCAAAACTCGGTCTAAAAGTGGCGTTGCACATAGAATCAGTGGCATTGCGCATAGAAATTTTCAACACAGGAAAACCCAATAGGTGTGCAGTGGCCCTGGTGCTACGCTTTTGTTGGGGGCATCCATTTGCAAAAAAGTTTATATTTTTGGAATCAGCATGGAAAAATATGGAAGCTCATAAATGGCTGAGAATTTTGGACAAGTTTTAGGTCCCCAAAAGGGCAAAAAACACCCAAAAAGTGCCCTCTCTGCCACTTTTTTGCCACACAGGAAGTAGTCTTGGGAGAATCATGTTTTGGAGAGGAAAATGGACTCCAAATTCAAAAATTCAAGCTTTTCCAGAAATTATACTCACAAAGCTTTCCAATGAGCTATCCTGCACCTGATTTGGACTCCAGGAAGCCTTCCAAAATTGGCCTTGAAAAAGCGTTGCGCATAGGATCAGTGGCGCTGTGCATAGGATGAATTTTGCCAGTTTTGCCTGATTTTCCAGATTTCGCCTAGTTTTCTCTACAATTAACTTTTTCTTGCTCTCTTGGTGAATTTAGCATGGTAAATGATGTAATTTGATGGAATTATGGATGTAAAACACTTAATAGGGTAGATACATCAAGTCAAAGGTGGCTTTGAATTGAATGAATCAGTTTCCATGGTTTTAGAGGCAAGCTGTTCCACTACCTGTATTCTTGTTCTTAGTTTAGATATGGTTGAAACCACCCCTTTTCTCATGGATTTAACCCTGATAGCTAGCTTGAGTAGTTTCCTTGCCTATATCATGTACTTTTTTCTTCATTTGTAAAGGTTGGACTTTGGCAGAAGGGTTGGACTCTTGTGGATGCTTTGAGCTTCATTGTAAATCACTTCTGCAGTTTGGCAAGGAAATGAACCGGGGTTTTGCAGCATTTTGTGGGATTCTTGTGGTAATGTGTCTTAGCATTGCTTCTTCCTTTGTTATTTAGTTTCTCTTATGTGTATATGTGCCAGCGTCTATTTCTTTCTTCATAACTAAATGATTCAAGATAAATAGGTGGAATCCATTGATATTCAGTGCTCTGCCTTTAGGATACATTTAGTTTTTAATGTTTTCTACTGTTTGAGGAGGACTCATGAACTTTGCATGCCCTCCCCAACTCTTCATTGGTCTTAGACTTACCATCATACTCAATTCAAAGTTCCAAAACACCTACCTACTCCACCCCACAGAACATCCTGCAAATATGAGTTGATTTCCTGGACCCAAAGTTGCCTTCTTCATTTGATCCAGCAACCAACTATCAAAACAATCAAAATCCTCTGACCTAATATACCTAGCCTAAAATCAGCATTTCATTTCAGTCATCTCAAGCCCCAGTTGCCATATTCTAATTGAGATTGACAAGGAGAGAGCCCTCTCCCGACCTGGTAGGGCTAGCTACCAGGTTAAGCGTGGTTTGATGTTACCCTAGACCTGCCTTCCTTCAGCCTGAGGTAGATCTAGGCACTAACAGGGTTGTCACCCCCGAAAGCACCGATTTCGATATATGTTGCAGACCTGATGGTCCTATTGTAAAACACCCTAATGCTATATCGTGTTTGCCATGTCGGAAGTTATCCATTGCAAGTTATAAAGGGATGGCGCTATAAACTGCGATTGCGATTACACACGGACTATAAGGGTTTATCAACTACAACTTAATATCATATCGCATCTGCAACAATCGCAAGTCTTAAAGGGATGGCGCTACAATCTACCAATTGTGATAACGTTGTGGAGGAGCGGACCCAGTGAAGTTATAGATGCAGGCATAATGCATTTGAAGTCTGATCTTAAGCATTCAGTTGGGTTTTTCCATGTATTCCTGTGTATTCCAATAAATGTATTGGTCGGGGTTCTTAAGGCCAAATGCATAAATAAATGCTTCTGATAGTTTAGTGGGCCTGAACGATTGCAATTGTGATTGTGATTGTGACATGGCATGTGGGGCTTCCCTGTTGGTACTGTCTCTCCATAAATAATAAAGTCCAGTGTATGCATATTATTATTGAAAAAAGGGACCTCTCTGATATTTTTTAATAAGCATCATTTCTACTATAATTCGGCCCCCTCTTCCTCTTGAACGTGTCCTGTGAAGCATTGGTTAATTTGAATAGGCAGAGGAAGCTAAAGCGACCAAAGGATCGGGAAGCCGAAGAAGCAAGCGAGCGTAGAGGAAACTACAACGACTGAGGAGGGAAGCCAAAAGGTCGAACAAGCATTGAAGAAACAAAAACTCAAGCGAGCAAGGTGGAAGCCAAAAGGTCAGGTGCATCAAGCATATAAAAATAGAGAACAAGGAAAGTTTAAGGTTGTTGAAAAACTGGAAGAAACAGAGGCAGTTTTAGGTCCAGTAGAACAGAACAGGGCCGAAGGTCCAATAGGACATGAGGAATTCGAAGAAAGAGAATCTCTGTTGATCATGTTACCCTGTGAAAGACTCAAACCTGTGATGAATTAATCAGGTACACAATGCAATCTAAATAACTATTATGTGATGTAATAAATAAAGTTTTATCTGACATTGTTTGAAGGGAGAAGTAGCCAGGGGAGAAGTAGTCATGCTGAAGCATTTACTGTGACAATTAGAACATATGCTTGAATAGAAAGTTGGTTCTTGTGCAGAGCTTAGTGCAACTAATAGTAGACTCACTAAAGATGTGTGGAGACATTATCAAAGATCATGAAGGCTATTGCAGACTCTGTGTGGACAGTGTGAAGAGTTATAAAGACTCCTTCATAAGAAGATTGGTTACCATTGGTGCTGTAGCATGGAGACTACAGTGAAGTTGTAAATAAATAGAACTCATTAAAGAATAGTTCTGAGAGTAGAACATTACTATCAAACATGCCTTGACAAGATTGGGTCGGAGCGCTTGGGGTTAGTTCCTTAGAAGTTGGAAGCATTGGATTCCTTGGGAGTTGGTGCTCCTAATTCCTTGGGATTGGTGCCTCAGGAACCGTAAGGATTGGTGTCCTAGAAGTTGGTGCTCCTTAGTCCAAGGTTGGTGCCATGACAAAATAGAGTTGGTGCTCTGGAGGTTGGAGCCTCACAAAGTCCAAGTTGATGCTTGGCAACAATTTGGAACTATATATATATTGTATCTATTTTACTACAAAGATGATATTAATAAAATCATTTATTCTTGTTGTTCATCTTGTGTTCTGAATGTAAATGTTTTAGCTGGTAAAATAATAGTTGAAAAAGAAATATTGATTCACCCTCCCTCTCAGTATTTCCAACAAACAATTCCTACTTGAAAACATTATAGGGTGATCCAACTCTCCCTCACCGGCCTGTGTCAGTATTGCTCCAAGCACAATACATGACACGTCCACATGCACATGAAATTCCTTCTTCCAATCCGAGAAGGCTAGGATCGACGCAGTGACCATATTTTCCTTTAACACATCCAAGCTCCGCTAACATTCCTCATTCCAATAGAATGTAGCATCCTTCTTTAGCAGCTTCTCCATCAGTGCTATAACTTGAGCATAAATCTTGATGAACTTTCTATAGTATCCTATATGCCCCAACATTGTGTGCAATTGTTTCACACTTCTTTGCACCTCCAAATTAATTATAACTTCTATCTTAGCTGGGTCCACCATTAATCCTTGTCTGCATACCACATGGCACAACAGGATTCCGAAGGGAACACAGAACAAAAATTTCTTCAAATTGAGCATGATCTGATACCTCCGGCATGTATCCAACACGAAGCATAGGCTAGCTACATGGCACTTCACCAGCCCAAACACCATCCAATCGTCAAAATATACCTCCTAAAACTTGTGAATGAAGTCCTTGAACGCCGCAATGACTATGCGTGAAAAGATTGCCGACAAGTTCTTCAGTCCAAAAGGCATTACAGTATACTGAAAGCATCCCCACTTGGTTTTGAAAGTCGTCTTCTATCCTCAGAAGTGATCTTGATCTGATGGTACCCCGAGAACCCATCAGTGAATGAATATGCTTCCTGTCCTCCTACATTATCCAACACTTCATCGGTGAATGGAGTCTGAAATTGATCATGCACGCAAGTGTCATTCAGCTTCTTGAGATCTACACATATCCTTATCTCATCCTTTTGCTTCTTTTCCTAAGCTACTATTGGTCTCACCCAAACAGATTCTTCCACTGGTTCAATAATAACTGCTGCAAGAATTTTATCGAAATCTAAGCAGACCTTTTCTTTATACTTTGCATTGAGGCAATAAGGCCTTTGCTTGATCGGCTTCTCATCTGGTTTCAATGTAATTTTCATAGCTTCCAGGTCCCCTATTATCCCCTTTAAGTATGAGAACTTTGTAGGGAACAAGTTCTGGTATTCGTGAACCAACTCAGTGACCTTATCCACCATAGCATCATCCCAGTAATCCCATATCTTCACAAACTTCAGCTCCGCCTCTGTCCCAATGTTCACCAGTCTTGTTTTCAGCGGCACAGTGATATATGGGTTTTCTATCTGCGACCCCTCAACTTTGTGATGTCCTTCTGTTTTGGGATATTAATGTTCCTTGGATCCTCGTCTTCCTCTTCAGTGGTCATATTGTAGCACTCTAGCATGTGGTGCAGCTGGGTGGTACAATCTCGTTGAATCAAATCCAAGGGATCCTGCGATATTCTGAATATCGTTGCTTTGACCTCCTGCAACACTTCATCAATGCACTCAAATCCATCTTCAAAGCTAAATGTCATCAAGAATCCTTGTCTCAAAATATCCCATTCGTCCGTGCCATGGTGGAGTTCTGTCTCCAAGTACCAATTCATATGTATTACATCTAAGGTGTGACAAAACAAATGCACCAACTCCAGTTGTGGTTTTGCTCCATAATCATCTGTCCATTTGGCTAAGTGATCAAGCAGGTCACTCCTTCCATTGTATTTCTCTATCAATCATACCATTGGGTGATCAAACCGCACCCTTATCATTCTTCTATATTGGCGCCATCCATCAAAGTTGTCTTTATGTGTACCCCACCATCTTGCAGGTGTAGCGTGAAGAGCCAAGTCCAAGGCTTGGAAATGATGCTTCTTTGGCACTTCCCTTTCAAATTCATCCAAAAATTTATCAATGTCAGTTAAACCATCATAGTGAGGAAGACTTCTTACCTTCGATGATACACAGTGCAAAGATTTTGTCATCATTTTACATTGTAGCATAGACACTTCGTGCAATCTATTCTGCCAGTGTTCTAATTCCACGTCTAAATCTAATGTGCAGGAGCTTTCGTGGTACCATGAAATACGTCCATCAGTTGTTGGATTCACCCAATCTTGATCTCATGCCGTTATCTTATAAATCTGGTCCAAATCATCATCACTTTCATAATCATGGACTGGTTCAGTGTAGCACAGTCCTTATGTAGGTTCCAACAGTACTACTATGCGGAGCGATTTTTTTTCAAATGACATCGTCCGCTTCTTCAAGTTGATAACCCCGTTCATGTCGATAACCCATTTGATCCCAAGATGCATAGGGTAGGGATTTATGTCATCCACAATCTCTATCACTTCAAAATCGGCCAACACGCTTGCGCCTTCAATATCGAATGATACTCCCTGTAATATTCCCATGGGGATAGTCTTTTGTTGATTCACCATTCTCAATTGAATAGGAGACCATTGTAGCGCATGTATCCCCATTCTCTCCCATGTCTGTTTAGGCAAAACATTTGCGTCAGACCCTAGATCCATAATAACTTGGTCCATTTCATATTCTCCTATTTGTGCGGTGAGTCTCATCTCCTGCCCTGTTCTTGCCTTATGCTTACCAATTTTCCTGACCATGTGCGGTCCGTCAGGAGTATTACTAACGCATTTATTGATCAACTCCTATAATCCTTTTACGACCTTGCTATCTCGAATCAACTTCATACAGGTCTCCAAAAATGTAGTAAGCATGGATGGGTCCATTTCTTCAGACTGCTTATCCTAACTTCTTGAGGTAAAAGCCTCAACGAAGATTTTCTTTTCTTCCATAAATGTTTCCCTCGGGTGCTCCAGATCAAACCCAACCTTCTTTTCTAGATCTTTGTGGACCCATTCACCTTCTTCCGGCTGCTTTCCCTTGTCTTCACTAGTCGTCATTCCACTTTGCATCACGATGTTCACATTAAGATCCTCTTTGTGGGGTTCAAACCTCATCATCTGCAGATTCTGGGTAGGTTGTTGAGGTTGCACCCCTTTTTCATGTATCTTAGCTAGTAATACAGGGAAGTCTTATGTCGCGTGGTCAAACTAAGTGTAGTATCTACACAATAGGTGCGTCAGGTTCATGCATTCTTGCTCATAGTGTCCTGGTCCCCCACAATTGTAGTAAATCATTTGTCCTTGACCTCTACCAGGTGCTCCTCCACCTCGGCCTCTCCTGCATCCTTGGAATCCTCCTCGTGCTCCCCCAACACCTTGATTCGAAGGTTGAGTTTTTGCTTGCACTCTACCTGTGGGTGTTCTATCCATCATTAGCTCATAGTTATGACAATTACGCTCATCATGATCCACAGATTGACAGAAGTTGCAGAAGAGTTGCTGCAATGTTTGTACAAATTTCTGAAGTAGGTGACAATTGTCTGTCACATGTTTTCCAACCACCTAATAGATAACACACCATAGCGCAGGCCCTGTACTTGGCCCTGCTTGAGCTTTCGGCTCCAGAGGCATCGACCCTCCTGCTGTAACATAATTCGCAAAGACTAGACAATGATATTTGTCATGCCCCTGACTTTTACATTTCAGGCACCAAACTTCTTTACGCACCTCTGGCCAAACTGCTTTATCCTTCTTAAAACTTTGAAACTCTAGGCAAAGGTTCTGCAACTACACATGAATCTACTGAACTCCCAAATTAGCATCTTGCATCAGTGTCTCATGCAATCTCATCGCAATCTCCAGGGCTTCTGCCTGGGTCCCAATCTTTTGTTGTGATAGAGAAACCCTCATATGAGGAAAGAACGAAGCCACAAACCATTCGCAGTGCTGCCCATCCGTAAGATTCATGTGAGCTTTGTGGATCGTGCACTTCAATCTCTTATCCAGATCCCAGGGTGTCTCATGAGGCTTCATCATGATCTCCTTGAATCCCACAATTGATCGTGCTTCAAACTTAGGCCTACTGAATTCCTTATTCAACGCGGTTTGAATATCTTCTAATGAAGTCATCGGGTTATCAATGCAATACTTAATGTACCATGTCAGCGTGCATTCCTGTAAAGTAGGGACCAACATTTCTTTCTTCATCTAATCATCCGTTATACCCTGAGCCTCCCATATGGCCTTCGCAACTAACCAAAACTAGTTCGGGTCCTCATTTCCCGAACCCTTGAAAACATGCAACTTTATTCCATTCGCCATATTGAATGGTGAGGGTGTGGGCGAAGGTGTATGTTGTGGAGGTGAATGCAGAGGTGGGGTGGGTGGATGGGGTATTCGTAGGAACCCTCGTCTTATTAACTAAAAAATTCTCTATGGTGAAGCCTGTGTTGTTTCCTCATCGTCACTCAGAGGAGGTTCAAACAACGGGCTATATTAAGGGCTTGTTCTCCCTCTATCCCTAAAGATATTTCCACTTCGCATAGCTCCAAACATCAAGGTAACTGCATAACCCACTTTTCACACAAGAGCATCTTAATCCAAGTATTTAAAGACCTTAAATACTTACCTCACGGTCCCTTGAAGAAGTGGTGCTCTGCTTCATTGTAACTGACCGAAGTGACCACGAACTTTGTCATGAATCCTCTTATGATATAATCAAGCCAATGATCGAGAACACGTGCGATATTATCTTCCGAGGCTTCCAACCTCTGCACTAACTCCAGGGTCCACACTATCGGATCGTCAAGCCTGCACTTTCCCTGGCTGTCTACCAATTTAGCAATCCAATCATATAATTCAACCGGGAAGGAACAAAAGAAGGTTTCGTGTATCTTTGTGTACAGGTATCTGTCCAACCATTGTTCTTTCGTCAATCACGAATTTCTATTTTCTTGTGCCGCAAATTCATGGATCTTTCTATCCAACCAATCTTCAATTTCTTTCTTAGTCAAATTCCAGTGATGCGACATCACACATCTCTTTATGTAAATGTTGGTCCTGGCAACAAAACCATTTGTTGGCTTAGTGGGCCTTGACCCAAGTTCAACGTTAATTTAGCCAAAAAAATCCCTATACTATTGGCCCTTTTAGCATCAATCCATGGAGTGCAAACTTAATTCTCACCCGAAGCAGTATGGGGGGACACCGGAACCAAGTTTCTGTAGCCAGAGATGGTAGTGATGTCGTTTTATGCGCTAAATTTGCCTTCACATAGATCGATAAGCCTTTTAAGTCTTATTGATACACTTCTCTTAAAGGTCTATGACTATTGTTCACGGACCCTAACCAGGAGAATCAACCACTTACGCGCTTCTGTAATTATTCTTACTTCCATATTTACCCAAATTAGCTTAAGTATCTGATAACCTCAATATGCATTAATATGTGTTCCACGTAAACATATATTATTACTTGCATACAGATAGCAATGTAAAACATATAGATTCATGCATCAATATAGCATTAAATCATGAAACCATTATTCATCATAACATAACCTCATTTATTCATAAGTAAATAGATCAAACATAGATATTTCCAAAGTAATGTTATTTATTAGTACTTCAGATCTTCTTACAGACTCTAACTACCCTGCGTAGTCAACTTCAGGGGTCTGTGCACTCAACTGCAGACTTCTACCCTAGGCATCTATGCACACAGCTGCAGAGCCTTTCTTCTATTCTAGGACTCTTCGCTCTTTTCATTAATGACCCATTACATTCATCATTATCCAACATGAAAATTGTCTTAGACTCTTCTAAGTCTCTCCTTTTTATACAATCCCATGGCCATGGAGCATGGGTGGATCTTCTAAAGCCAACACAACTTACATAAAAGAAGGGCGGAAACCCTTTATGACACTTTACATCTATGTGCTCCATGACCACAAATTGCTGAGACTTTACGCTTTACATACAAAAACTTGGGCTTTCTGCCCCAAAACTTGGGCTTTTAACCCCAAAATTGACCCTAGGGGATCCTATCCCAACATGTGCAGAGCTTGAGGCTATCCTTTGGGCAGCTTGCACTATGCAATTCCAAAAATGAGCCAGCTGACTGCCTCCCAGAACTGCGTAGAAGTTGTCGTAGAACCTGATCAAGTTTTGTTATGAACCAGCTCACAAAAAGATAGAAAAGATAGATCAACACCTTAGAATTTAGCCTCTTCGAGGGGGCAGCCTCCTTTACATTACATAAATGAACAATTCTTCGATGATTCAAATGAAAAAACCTCCTTTCTATATATAGGA
>APFE030286711.1:46366-62462 GCA_000404065.3 Pinus taeda | reverse complement strand
GGGCACTAACAGGTGATCAGCAAGTAAAACCCGCGATCTCCGCCCGAAAATAAGGAGTTTTATATTTTTTTAAGTGTTTTAATACATATACACGGGTTGGGTATGTATGAACCTGCGTATACACGCGTTTAACTCAGGGCAATGTCGCGTGTAGGGAATAAAACACTGTTTTTTAGATTTTGGACCAGGTATGGAAGGAGGGGTTGCCCTAGGCCATGAGTGCAGCATCACAAACCATAATGGTGAGATTTGGAGCTATAACAGTAGTTTGTAACAAACTTGGAAGCGACGGTGCTGTATGCACAAGTACTAGCTCTTGCCGTAGCTGTCACTTGGTCAGCTGGCACAAGTCCGATAGGAGCTTAAGCCAACTTATATGAGCTCTTAGAAGAAGCTTTTTAATTTATGGATGAAAGCTAACTCAAAGGAGGCTAATCTACTTGTAGAAAGAAGTGAAAAGCGGAAAGGAAATGCAAACCCTAGCAAACCCTAATTTTACCAGCTAGCCCTATTGATGCGAAAACGAGGATGCAAGCTACTGAAAGAGATTCCATTACTTCTAGGAAGGTAAAATTCATGTGTCTAAACTACTTCTATCTGAAGAAAACATCTTTTTGTATTTTTTATTAAGTTGTCAGATTTACCATGCTTGTGCTTTCACTGTTTTTTACTGTGCAGAGGTGGATCGGTGGGAGAGAATGCTTGCAGGAGGTTGGGAAGGTTAGAAGAGGTCCTAAGGGGTATGTAGCACCCTTCTTGAGAGTTTCACAGTGATCGGATCTCAAGAAATCACTTTCGTGAGCTTCTACAGGAAGTTTGCAGGGGTTCTACAGGATGTTCTAGAATTTGTACAGGATGTTCTGTAATTTTCTACAGGATTTTCCGAAAATAGGATTTTGGAGAATGGATGGAGGGAAAAAGGTGGAGGAACAGGTATGGAGGTGAAATAGGGGTGTAGGGGAGTTCAAGGCTTGGAGGATGGAGTCGAGGAGTGGCGCAGATGGTGAGATTTGTTCAAGGAGGGATGAAACGATGTTGCACAAGAAGATGAGAATCATGGAAAAGTAAGCGAATGAGGCAAATGTAAGGTAAGGGTTCTAAGTGAAGGGTGAAGTATGTAGGTTGGATAGAGTATGGGCAGGTAAGGAAGGATAACAGGTACTCTGCAAGTGGTTTTTCAAACTGAACAAACACACACTTATAAAACCTATGACCTAGTTACTTCACTCTAATCTGACCTAACAACAAAAGGAAATGAACAGAAGTTTATTCGAAATGAAATAATGTGAAATGATATGCAAACTAAGCAATCAAGACTCTAAACATGTAACCAACTTCTGCAAATAAAAATGGAACACTAATGATTGCATGGCGAAGCAAAGATTGTGTTTTTGTTGGCAGCAAGGTCACCTTGATCCCAGCTCCTGATCCCACTGAGGGAGAGGTGAAATCAGAGGTGCTTGATGGCCTTTTTGTGAAGCTCTTCCCTGTTAATAATCTATAAGCTTAATCTAAACATAAAAATACTTTTTAATCATCAAAAGCAATCTAAATAACAAAGCAAGATTTAAATCTAAATAGCTGATTTTATTCTAAGAATGTAGCAAAAACACATGAAAGTAAAAAAAGGAGGCATTGGGCACTTGAGATGGGCCCAACCCCAAGAGCTATAGTCTCCTAAGAGAGATTAGAGCTAGTGCAAAGCTGGATTCATCTTTATTGCTCAAAATAATAGTTACATTCCAAAAACTGTCCACAAGGAAAACTTGAAAATGTGCTGAAATGCAGAGCTAAACTACTACCTAAAAAATGACTAAATCGAACTACAAACTAGCTAACTTTTGCCTACAAAGTGACTAACTACTGGCTAACCAAAATGAGGCCCTAAGCCCTCTTATTTATACAAATTGAGGACCCCAACAACCCTCCTAACTTTAGGAACTCGGCTACCAAAACTTGTAGTTAACAACACTTTTACTAGCACTTGCTCAGTTGCCCTTGTGATAATTGATTTGGTGGCCCTTGAACTCCGAGCTGATGGTGGAGAATTCAAGGTAAGGGCCCATAAATGAAGGGGACACCTTCCCAAAAATCCTCTCCACGAATTTGGCTGCCAAGTGCTCATTTAAACTTTGATTTTGTCTCCAAATGGACCAAAAAGAACTACACAAAGCACACATTAGACTTGTTGGCATAATGACTAACCCAATTCACTATATTAGCATAAATATAATAAAAAACATGCAATAAAATAATGAGAATGGTGGATTAAGTCGAATTAGGAGGTTGAATGAGCCCATATAATTATCCATTTTTGGGGCTCATCAGTGGCTTCTTGGACAAATTTGAAAAGGAGGTACTAGAGAAGCAACGTTTCAAAGCCTTGAATTGGGTGTTGCGTGCTATGCCCGCGATGGTGAGGTGCGCACAAAGGAAACTTCGAAGACTGGTGTGCATGCAGAAGGATGATGCGCACATGGTTTGGAAAGCCTAAAGTATGATTCATAGAAAAATATGACGGACAAGATGATCCACATGCACATTTTGCTAGGTGGATGTATGCCTATGGGGAAAAGCTACAACTAGATTGGGTGCATCTGTTCTATCACACCCTGGATGTTATACTGATGAACTAATATATAGAAATAGAGCTTCACCATGGAATGAAAGAATGGGATGTTCTACAGGAAGGGTTTGTGATGACCTTTAACTTTTACGATGGATGGGATAGTATTAATGAAGTGCTACAAGAAGTAAAGGCAACCATATTTAGAATGCCATAGGAGTCGGTAGGAGTAATTCAACCTGACTGGGTTGCCTAGTTAACTTGTGCACTAGAGTGTTATAACGTCATTGCTGAGGAAGAGGATGAAGATCTAAGGAACATTGATATTCCAGAGACAGAAGTCCAATGTGAGGTTCAAGGACCCCAAATTGAGAACCCTGACATAACCGTTGCAGTAAAGACTCAGCAGGTAAACATTGGTATAGAGGCAGAGCCTAAATTTGCGAAGATTGGGGACTACTGGGATGCCATGATGGTGGATAAGGTTGCTGGACTACTCCACGAGTATGAAGAGTTATTCCTGACAAAGTTCACAGACTTAAAGGGAATAATTAGAGACTTAGGGTTAATGAGGATCATGTTAAAACCCAACGTGAAGCTAGTGAAGCAGTGACCGTATTGCTTAAACTCAAAATAGAAGGAGAAGGTCCGTGTAGAATTAGATAAGATGCTCACAATAGACATTATTGAACCTGTCGAAGAATCAGACTAGGTAAGTCTGATGGTGGTACAAGAAAAGAAGCAGAAGGACGAAATAAGAATATGCGTAGATCTCAGGAAGTTGAACGACGCATGTGTACATGATCCGTTCCCAACTCCATTCATAGATGAGGTGTTGGACAATGTAGGCAGTTAGGAAGCCTACTCTTTCATTGATGGGTTTTCCGGGTGCCACCAGATCAAGATCACGCCTGAGGATAGAAGCCAGACAACCTTTGCGACAGAGTGGGGTTACTTTCAATACACTATCATGCCGTTTGGATTAAAGAACGTGCCAACTATCTTCTCACGCGTAGTTTTTGCAGCATTCAGGTAATATATTCATAAATTCCTAGAGGTCTATTTTGATGATTGGATTGTATTTGGGTTGGTCAGGAATCATGTAGCAAGCCTGCGTTTGATGATGGATACATGCCGAAGATACCAAATCGCACTCAACCTCAAGAAGTGTATGTTTCTTGTTCCTTTTGGGAACTTGTTGGGGCATGTGGTTTGTAGGCAGGGGCTGATGGTAGACCCTATGAATATTGGAGTAATTTTGAATTTGGAAGCACCACGCAATGTGAAACAACTGCATGCTACTTTGGGACACTGGGTACGATAGAGAATTTATCAAGAGTTATGCCTAGATCACCGCGTCGATGGAAAAACTACTGAAGAAGGATGTCACATTCTGCTGGGACAATGACTGTAAGAAAAGCCTAGATATATTGAAGCAGAAGATGGTTACTGCACCAATTCTTATATTCCCAAACTGGAAGAAAGAATTTCATGTTCATGTTGATGCATCGTGTATATCATTGGGGGTTGTACTTACATAAGAAGGCAGAGAAGGATTGGATCACCCTATTGCGTTCTCAAATCGTAGATTATCTAAAGCAGAAAAGAACTACTCCACCACTGAACACAAGGGACTAGATATGGTGTACGCGCTCCAGAAATATCGACACTATTTGCTAGGAGGACACTTCAAGATGTACACAGATCATTCTGCGCTGAAATACTTGATCAATAAACCTGTGTTGGGGGGGCACATATGCAAGTGGCTCTTATTGTTCCAAGAATATGATTTTGAAGTCGTTGTGAAGCCTGGGCGATTGAATGCAGGATCAGCTCACTTGTCACACATTGAGATAGGAGAGGAACCTACCAGTTTGGAGGAAGGACTACCCGACGCGGTAGCTTTTTGCTGTGTGCGTAGGTATGGACACTTTGAAGATATAATCCACTTTCAAACAGTAGGAACTGTGACAGAAGGTTATTCCGTCCAGCAAAAGAAGGAACTAATGGTACGCATGACAAACCTTTCTATCATTGCAGGACATTTATATAAGATGGGAACTGATGAGATATTGCAGAGATATGTCCCAGAGTTTGAATGAAGTAGCATCCTCACGGATGCTTATGGGGATCCTGCAGGAGGTCATTATGTAGGAAGAGAAACTACGTAGAATATTCTCCACATAGGATTGTGGTGGCTGACCCTGCACCAGGACTCAAAAGCACATTGCAAGGCATGCAACGCATGTCAAAGAATGGGTAAGCCATCGCAGAGGGAAGAGATGGCTTTGAATCCACAAATGACATTGTAGCCCTTTAAAAAGTGGGCGATTGACTTTGTAGGACCTACCAAACAACAAGGAAAGATAGGCGCAGGATATATTATTACTGCAATAGAATACCTGACTCGTTGGGCAGAAGCACGGCTAGTAAAAGATTACATAACCACGATGGCTGCAAAGTTTTTGTTTGAACACATACTGACATGATTCGGTTGTCCGAAGATCTTGATGAGCGATCGTGGTACACACTTCCTGAATGAAATTATCAACGCGCTGAAGGAAGAATTTCAAGTGTATCATCAGAAAAGCACACCATATGACCCATAGGCTAAGGGAACCGTAGAGGTATTCAACAAAGTATCAGAGACTGTGTTGACGAAAGTATGCAATGCGTAGAGAAGTGATTGGGAACTACCTATCCCCACAATATTTTGGGCTTATAGGACCACATGCAAGAAACTGACGGGACAGATGCCTTTTAGGCTGGTTTATGGAGTGGAAACCGTAATGCTGATGGAATATATCATGCCTAGTCTGCTCATAGCAGCACTCATAGGTATGATATACCGTGGAGCCTTGGAGGAAAGGGTCATGCAACTGAAGGAACTTGAAGAACGGTTCTTGGTAGGATTTCAATAGCAAGTCCAAAAGCAATGCGAAAAGGCATGCCATGATCAACATATTAAGTTGCACACATTTAAGGTGAATGATTTGGTTCTGTTAGACGACAACAAGTTCGATAAGTTTCTGGGGAAACTCCAAATGCATTGGATGGGGCCCTATGTTATCAAGCAATTCATAGAGGGTGGCGTGGTGCAGTTGATGAAACTGAATGGCGAACTCTTCCCAAGAAAGGTAAACGGTAGTCAGTTGAAGCCCTACATAGGTGGCCCAACCATCTAAATAACCACAGGAGATATAACAGGTAGTAGATCAGTGCACTGTCGATCTCGCAGCAGTCCAAGCAGAGTTGGGAGGTCTCTGCGTGAAGATCTCTGCACCGACTGAGTGAATCAAGGGTGAGTCACAATGTTTGTGTTGGGGGCCTGTTGGGCGTGGGATCCCCGAAGGAAAGTTTTGGGACTTAAAGCCCAATTTTTGAATGTCTAACGTAAAGACTATGTTATTTGTGGGCATGGAGCATGAAGATTGTAAATGAGTTAGAGGGTTGTCCACCCTCAATTTTGTTATGTAATATCGGCTTAAGAGATCTACCCATGGTCTGTGGACCATGGGATTGTATAAATAGAGCGAGGCTCTAAGTTGTAAGGGAGGGAATTAGTAGATGAATCTAAGATGAATTAAGTATAAGCTGAAGTGTAGAGTTGAGTCTTTTTGGGTCATAGAGTAGGAGAAGGCTTTGTAGTTGAGTGAGCAAAGGCCTAGTAGTCCGCAGCTGAGTGCGCGTACCCCTGCAGTTGAGTGTGTAGGGTGAGTTGAGTCTATAATCGATTGAAGAAGTAATAAAAGAGAAGTTCCTTATCATTATGTGTATCTTTTCTTGTTTAGGCATTACAATATATTGGGTATGAATTGCAAGTTTATTGTTTAATTACTGCATGAACTTACATGAATGTGTGGAATAAGTAAATATAATATAAGTATCTGTTTACGCAAAGCTAACTAAAATTGATAAGAAGATAAGTAAGATCTATGGTGTAGCTTGGGGAATTAGCACAGATCACTGTTCTAGCAGTGTGAAGGTACCACAATCCCCGGTTATGGTTGCGCAGAGGTGATTTTAACTAATCACAAAAGTATTGCAAGTTAGGAAAGTGCGCAAAGAAACCTGCGCGAAGCCAACCCACGGTTGAACTAAAGCGACACCTCAGACATCTCTAGGGTGCGGAAACTTGGTTCCAAAATCCCTCCATACTACTTTGGGTGAGACCTTAGTCTACACCCCATGCGTTGTTGCTGAAAGAGCCAATAGTACAAGGATTGGTTTGACTAGTTAAATCCGAACCTAGGTCAGGCCCCGTCAAGCCAACGCTCTCCCTCTACACAACCAATTGTTCTTACCAATCCGTTCCCTCACCAAGGATATTTGGCCTCCCAAGATGGCCATAATCCTCCACCTCCTCCACCTTCCCAACGAGGGAATGGGACTTACTATATTCTCATGATGAATTCTCAATACATTAACCTCTAAACTTAGTCGTGCCAATATGACAATCCTCTTGACAAGTCAACGACAAAACTCAACTCAAAGTTTACATTGAGCCCCTTTTGTCACAAAATGATACCTTACATAACCTTTGGCCTAATGTAGATGTTCAACATAATATCACCAAAGGACCTTTATATCTAAATGCTACTAGTTCTGGAGCTAGCCACACCTATAGTATAGTACATGACTTGGTCCAATCTCCTGCTGCCATGTCAATTCTAGAAGTCCTCCAGACATGGTCGTCCCAACAGAAATCTCTACTATCTACTTTAGGCATTGTGGATCCTTCTAATGATCTTTTGCAGTGGCTATAACCACCCTCCAAAATTTTTCCTTAGCCTGTTTTGGAGCCTCCCTACCAACCTTCACAGCATTTTGCCTTGCTTCATCAAGTCCTCAAGCTTCAGTGTCTCTCTTGCTCAAAGGTAGCTTGTTGATCACAGCTTGATATTTTCACTTCAGAGGCTACTCACCTAGACTTGGTCTAGATACAAGCAAAATTGCACATTTCTTGAGGGAAACCAACCTTCCCTCCAGAAATTGCGCAATCCTCTCTGATAACCTGCCGGGCTACAGGATTACGCAATCCTTCTAGCCAACCCTCCTAGCAGGATTTGCACAAATTTTCCAAGAAAAAGGCTATTCAACCTAGGATTTGTGTAAATCTGGTCAGCAGTCAGCTGCTCAGCCCAGAAATTGTGCAAATCTCCAGGGAAAATAACTCAACTCCCAACCAGAAATGTGCATTTTTCTCTAGTAGTCACGTAGTCTCTTACATGTGCAGCTAAGTTAACTGGTTGCCTCCGGGACTGAGAAAACATACTTGCATGCATGTGCTGTTTCTCCCAAGGCAAAATGGAAAGACATCCCTTATTTCAGGGATCCATGTTTAACAGTTGGAGGTTACATGCAAGGAATAATTCGGAATCCTCCCTCTAAGTATCATTTCCCCTAGATTTGTGGTATGCACGTGACATCCTTGATGTTATGAAAACTCATCAACCAGACACTACAAAGGTCATTCCTCACATCAACCTTGTAGCTCTAACATCCCACATCACATCTAAGAGCAGTCAGCACATTCAACTCAACTGTTTTGGGGTAAGCTTGCTTCCCATGCCTTGTGTTGCATTTATGTAAATTTTTGGGTTTTCGCTTGTATGAGTATTGTTTGCTTGATTTATTTGAACGCTTGCTATTGTTTACATGTATACTAGCTTGTCCTAGCTCTGTTTCAGTTTTCGTCGTGATCTCACTACTGCACATGCATGAAACTGTTTTGCACGGACGCCCACCCAATCAGCAAACTGCCTCACCCACATGCATGATTGATCTTTTTGCTAAATATTTCATTCATGTATTTCATACACTATTGATCACTTCTGCTATCACTTAGTGTCACCATGCATTCACTGACTTACATGCTTTCAGTTTCCCGTCGGCGATTCGAGCCAACCTTGGCCCAAGCTTTTCTTTCACCAAGGCTACATTACACAATATGGGAAAGGAAGGCTCACCTTCCTCTCTAGATTTGTGCATTCTCCAGGACTGTTTTGTGAATTTCTGGAGGACAATGGCTACTTGGCTCAAGAAATTGCGCAAATCTGTCCCTGGGCCAACAATCCTTCCTAGCTGGAATTGTGCAGTAGTCAAAAACCATAATGGACTGTGCATTGCACAGTTCCAATAGTCATTCAGTCCCTCAACAGCCCGGACTGTGCCTTGTGCAGTCTTGGAAGTTGGTCTCCCGACCTCCCAGCCGAAATTGGGCAACCTTCATGATCATTCACCCAGGTATGTTGCAACTCAGTTTTCACGTTCATTCTGGTTTTCAATTGACATATTTCTTGCTATGAGTGCGTTAGGTCCCTATAATACTAGTGATTACCCCATTACTATTGTAGTTGTATCCCTTATTAATATTGTTGTGCCCTTATTGTCCCCATATTGTTATTATTGTGTCCCATAGAATCCCTCTATTGTTATTTTTGTGGCTTTATATTATTATTGTTAGGTCAGCTGGGTTATATTGTGACTCCTTAGACTCCTATATATAGAAAGGAGGTTTTGTCATTTGAATCATCCAAGAATTGTTCATTTGTGTAATGTAAAGGAGGTTTCCCCCTCGAAGCGACTGAATTCTTAGGCATTCAACTATCTTTTTTTTCTTTTTGTGAGCTGGTTTCATAACATTTGGTATCAGAGCTTTGGATTCTAGGGTTTCACTACTCCAAATAGGTCATTGTGGCATTTTCACTATAACTTTTTTTTTCTGTGACATTTCAGAAGCTAAAAAAAACCCATTTGAGATGAAATTGCACTGAACCACGGATCTGAATTTCAGAGATTTTCGCACTATATTTGCGGAGATATGGTCTGAGGAAGTTGGTCTTTTTGCATACTCCTGAATTACATTCCAAAAAAGTGACCTGGGGAAATCGTCAAAACTTTCTCTCTGTGCATCGGATTGAAATTTTGTAAGAAGGTACAAAAAGAGGACAGACTGTAGTTTCTTGTACATATTTTTCAAAGCCAAAGGTCGAAACAGTGACTCGTGGCACGTCATACAAGTTCGCTCTACTGAACTAGTTTATAATTAGGTCACTGTGGGAGATTTGGCATAACTCTTCCCTGGAGAATCCAATTTGGATCAAACTAGTGGCGTTGGAAAGAGGACGCAGTGGGCTACTGCATATAGCAATTTCAAAACTGGGTGACTTGTGGCATGTCATGCAACTGGAGGAACTCGAAGAAGAATGGTTCTTGGTAGGATTTCATTAGCAAGTCCAAAAGCAACGCGAAAAGGCATGCCATGATCGAAATATTAAGTTGCACACGTTTAAGGTGAATGATTTGGTTCTGTTACACGACAACAAGTTCGTTAAGTTCCTGGGGAAACTCCAAATGCATTGGATGGGGCCCTATGTTATTAAGCAAGTCATAGACAGTGGCATAGTGAAGTAGATGAAACTAAATGGAGAACTCTTCCTAGGCAAGGTAAATGGTAGTCGGTTGAAGCCCTACATAGGTGGCGCAACAATCTAACTAACCACAGGAGATATAGAAGGCAACAGCTCAATGCACTGTCGATCTCGCATTAGTCCAAGCAGAGTTGGGAGGTCTCTGTGTGAAGATCTTTGCACCGACTGGGTGTATTGAGGGCGAGTCACAATGTTTGTGTTGGGGGCCTGTTGGGTGTGGGATCCCCCAATGAAAGTTTTGGGGCTTAAAGCCCAATTTTTGAATAAGTCTAACATAAAGACTCCATTATTTGTGGGTATGGAGCGTGAAGATTGTAAATGAGTCATAGGGTTGTCCACCCTCAATTTTGTTATGTAATATCGGCTTAAGAGATCTACCCATGGTTCGCGGACCATGGGATTGTATAAATAGAGTGAGGCTCTAAGTTGTAAGGGAGGGAATTAGTAGATGAATCTAAAATGAATTAAGTCTAAGTTGAAGTGTAGAGTTGAGTCTTTTTGGGTCGTAGAGTAGGAGAAGGATTTGTAGTTGAGTGAGCAAAGGCCTAGTAGTCTGCAGCTGAGTGCGCGTACCCCTGCAGTTGAGTGTGTAGGGTGAGTTGAGTCTGTAATCGATTGAAGAAGTAATAAAAGAAAAGTTCCTTATCATTCTGTGTATCTTTTCCTGTTTAGGCATTATAATATATTGGGTATGAATTGCAAGTTTATTGTTTAATTACTGCATGAACTTACATGAATGTGTTGAATAAGTAAATATAATATAAGTATCTATTTACACGAAGCTAACTAACACTGATAAGAAGATAAGTAAGATCTATGGTGTAGCTTGGGGAATTAGCGCAGATCACTGCTCTAGCAGTGTGAAGGTACCACAATCCCTGGTTAGGGCTGCGCGAAGGCAATTTTAACTGATCGCAAATATATTGTAGATTAGGAAAGTGCGTGAAGCCAACCCACAGTTGAACTAAAGTGACACCTCAGACATCTCTAGGGTGCGGAAACTTGTTTCCAACATCCCTCCATATTTCTTTGGGTGAGACCTCAGTTCGCACCCTGTGGGTTGTTGCTGAAAGAGCCAATAGTACATGGATTTGTTTGGCTAGTTAAATCCGAACCTCGGTCAGGCCCCCTCAAGCCAACACTCTCCCTCTACACAACCAACTGTGCTTACCAATCCGCTCCCTCACCAAGGATATATGGCCTCCCAAGATGGCCATAATCCTCCACCTCCTCCACCTTCCCAATGAGGGAATGGGACTTACTAGATTGTCATGATGAATTCTCAATACATTAACCTCTAAATTTAGTCGTGCCAATATGACAATCCTCTTGACAAGTCAAAGACAAAACTCAACTCAAAGTTTCCATTGAGCCCCTTTTGTCACAAAACGGTACCTTACATATCCTTCGGCCTAATGTAGATGTTCAACATAATATCACCAAAGGACCATTACATCTAAATGCTACTAGTTTTGGAGCTGCCCACACCTATAGTATAGTACATGACATGGTCCAATCTCCTACTGCCATGTCAATTCTAGAAGTCCTTCAAACATGCCCATCCCAACAAAAATCTCTACTATCTGCTTTAGGCATTGTGGATCCTTCTAATGATCTTTTGTAGTGGCTATAACCACCCTCCAAAATTTTTCCTTAGCCTTTTTTGGAGCCTCCCTACCAACCTTCACAGCAGCTTGCCTTGCTTCATTAAGTCCTGAAGCTTCGGTGTCTCTCTTGCTCAAAGGTAGCCTGTCGATCACAGTTTGATATTTTCACTTCAGAGGCTGCTCACCTAGACTTGGTCCAACTATAAGTTGAGCAGCTTCCCCTTGAAAATTGCACATTTCTAGAGGGAAACCAACCTTCCCTCCAGAAATTGCACAATCCTCTCTGATAGCCTGCTGGGCTCCAGGATTACGCAATCTTGCCAGCCAACCCTCCCAGCAGGATTTGCACAAATTTTTCCAGCATAAGGCTATTCAACCTAGGACTTGCGTAAATCTGGGCAGCAGTCATCTGCTCAGCCCAGAAATTGCGCAAATCTCCAGGGCAACCAGCTCAACTCCCAACCAGAAATTTGCATTTTTCTCTAGTAGTCAAGTAGTCTCTTATATGTGCAGCTAAGTTGATTGGTTGCCTCCAGGACTAAGAAAACATACTTGCATGCATGTGTTGTTTCTCCCAAGGCAACATGCAAAGACATCCCTTATTTCAGGGATCTATGTTTAACAGTTGGAGGTTACATGCAAGGAATAATTCAGAATCCTCCCTCGAAGTATCATTTCCCCTAGATTGTTGGCATGCACGTGACATCCTTGATGTTATCAAAACTCATCAACCAGACACTACAGATGTCATTCCTCACATCAACCTTGCAGCTCTAACATCCCACATCACATCTAAGAGCAGTCAGCACATTCAACTAAACTGTTTTTGGGTAAGCCTGCTTCCCATGCCTTGTGTTGCATTTATGTCACTTTTTGGGTTTTCGATTTTATGAGTATTGTTTTTTTTTATTTATTTGAATGCTTGCTATTGTTTACATGTATACTAGCTTGTCCTAGCTCTGTTTCAGTTTTCGTTATGATCTCACTATTGTCACATGCATGAAACTGTTTTGCACGGACGCCCACCCAATCAGCAAACTGCCTACCCACATGCATGATTGATCTGTTTGCTAAATATTTCATTCATGTATTTCATACACTATTGATCACTTCTGTTGTCACTTAGTGTCGCCATGCATTCACTGACTTGCTTTCAGTTGCCCGTTGACGATTCGAGCCAACCTTGTCCCTGGCTCTGCTTTCACCAAGGCTACATTACACAATATGGGAAAGGAAGGCTCACCTTCCTCTCTAGATTTGTGCATTCCTACCCAACACTGGTCTCCAGGACTGTTTTGTGAATTTCTGGAGGACAATGGCTACTTGGCTCAAGAAATTGCGCAAATCTGTCCCTGGGCCAACAGTCCTTCCTAGCTGAAATTGCGCAATGCGCAATCCCAGTAGTCAACAACCATAATGGACTGTGCATTGAACAGTTCCAATAGTCATTTAGTCCCTCAACAACCCAGACTCTGCCTTGTGCAGTCTTGGTATTTGGTCTCCCGACCTCCCAGCCGAAATTGCGTGACCTTCATGATCATTCACCCAGGTATGTTGCAAGTCAGTTTTCACGTTCATTCTGGTTTTCAATTGACATATTTCTTGCTATGAGTGTGTTAGGTCCCTATAATACTAGTGATTACCCCATTACTATTGTAGTTGTATCCCTTATTAATATTGTTGTGCCCCTATTGTCCCCATATTGTTATTATTGTGTCCATAGAATCCCTTTATTGTTATTTTTGTGGCTTTATATTATTATTGTTACGTCGGTTGGGGTATATTGTGACTCCTTAGACTCCTATATAGAGAAAGGAGGTTTTTTCATTTGAATCATCCAAGAATTGTTCATTTATGTAATGTAAAGGAGGTTTCACCCTCGAAGCGGCTGAATTCTAAGGCATTCAACTATCTTTTCTTTCTTTTTGTGAGCTGGTTTCATAACATTTGGTATCAGAGCTTTGGATTCTAGGGTTTCGTTGCTCCAAATAGGTCATCATGGAATTTTCACTATAACTTGTTTTATTTGACATTTCAGAAGCTTAAAAAAAAACCCATTTGAGATGAAATCACACTAAACCATGGATCCGAAGTTCAGAGATTTTCACACTGTATTTGCAGAGATATGGTCTGAGGAAGTTGGTCTTTTTGCATACTCCTGAATTACATTCAAAATAGGTGACCTGGGGAAAATCGTCATAAATTTCTCTCTATGCATCGGATTGAAATTTTGTAAGAAGTTACAAAAAGAGGACGGACTGTAATTTCTTGTACATATTTTTCAGAGCCAAAGGTTGAAATAATGACTCGTGGCACGTCGTACAAGTTCGCTCTACTGAACTAGTTTATAATTAGGTCATTGTGGGAGATTTGGCATAACTCTTCCCTGGAGAATCCAATTTGGATCAGATTGGTGGCATTGGAAAGAGGACACAGTGGGCTACCGCAGATCGTAATTTCAGAACTAGATGATTGGAAATTATAGAGATACATCAGATTCAATATCAAGCTCCTACAAAGTGAAAAAAGGTGTGTATTTTTTTTCAAATTTTTTAATAAGCTTGGTTTGAAAAAATAGTTTGAAAGAATTCAAAGGGCATAGTAAAACATTATTATCGGTAATTGATGCCCCAAGAAAAGAAAATGCAAACACCTAGTAAGCAACCTGAAAACTCTAGCATGACTCATGAAGAAGAGGAAGAAATGCAACATGATATATCAAAATTATGAGACCACGTGCAATAAGTGTCTCTTGCACAAAAAGCAACAGAATCTAAGATGGATGGTTTAAAGAAAGATGTAGAAGCTAAGATGGATGGTTTAAAGAAAGGTGTAGAAGCTAAGATGGATTGTTTAAAGAAAGGCATAGAATCTAAGATGAATGATGTGGAAGCTAAGATGGACAATTTGAAACAAGGGAGGAATGGAAGAATGATGAAGAAGTGTAGGCACTTATTCGAAAGTTACAACAAGATTCCAGTACATCTGATACATTTAGCTGGCAAAATAATTCATTATGGTACAAATATCGATTATACATCTATAAGAATTGCCAACTCAAACAAAAGATTCTTATGGAATTGCACACTTCTCCCTTAGGAGGGCATTCAGGATTTTTAAAAACTTACCACAGGGTTAAGAAGGAATTTTTTTGGGATGGCCTTAAATCAGATATTCAAATATTTGTGGCAGAATGTTTGGTTTGCCAACAAAATAAAGTTGAAATAATTAAGACACCAGGTCTATTACAACCTTTATCCATTCCAAGCCAACATTGGGAGGAGGTTTCAATGGATTTTATCACAGGTTTACCCAAGTCTGAGGGAAAGAATGTCATCATGGTGGTAGTTGACAGACTTACCAACTATGCACACTTTTGTGCATTATCACATACATTTAAAGCCAGTACAATTTCTAGTGCATTTATGGAAACAATTCAAAAGCTACATGGAAACCCAAAGATTATTGTAAGTGACAGAGATCCCATTTTCATGGAAATTTTTGGACAAAATTATTTTCTTGGCTTGGTACTCAGTTAGCTCATAGCTCATCTTATCATCCTCAATCTGATGGGCAAACTGAGATAGTAAACAAATGTTTGGAAGGATATCTTCGTTGCTTTGTTTCTGATAAACAGACAGAATGGGTCAAATGGTTGCCTCTAGTTGAATGGTGGTATAACACTTCCTTCCATACAGCAACAAAAATGACGCCATTTATGGCACTTTATGGGTATCAACCACCATCCATCACATCATATTTAAGAGAAAATTCTAAGGTTCAGGCAGTGGAACATCACATCGAACATCAACAACAACTCCTCAAAATCTTAAAGGATAACCTCGTGTTGCACAAAATAGAATGAAACAACAGGCAGATCAACATCGCAGTGAAAGAAGTTTTGATGTAGGTGATTGGGTATTCCTACGGCTACAACCATATAAGCAAATGTCCCTCAAGCAAGCTAAGAAGGATAATAAATTATCACCAAAGTATTATGGTCCGTACAAGGTGTTGCAAAAGATTGGTACTATGGCATACAAATTGGAGCTTCTTGAGCTTCTCGATTGCACCTAGTTTTCCATGTTTCATGTTTAAAGAAGGTTATATGTGACAAGCTCCTAGTTCAAACAATATTGCCAGAACTTGACGAGAAGGGAAAATTATATTGTAACTGGAAGCAGTCACTGTCAGGCTAGGCAGTAACTCCAATTTGGCAGTAAAACTGATTCAATTCATTCCATTAGGTATGTTATTGTTATATACAAAAGCGTGTGACTGCTCAATTCATCTCTTGATGACTGTTCACATTCCTAATTTAATTATTTACATAAATTCACATAATCGTGAGGATTAGGTGTCAACATTCCCCCCTTAATCTGAAGGGATGTTGGTGAGTCCAAGCATCGTTCTAAATCTTTCAAGCTTTTCTCTTCCAAGCGCTTTGGTGAAGATGTCTGCAATTTGCTCATTTGTGGAACAATGACGGA